>JAVQJF010093134.1:0-41457 GCA_036023855.1 Gadopsis marmoratus
CGAAGGGTCGCAGGGGGGGTCTGGAGCCAATCCCAGCTAACATTGGGCGAGAGGCAGGAAACACCCTGGACTGGTCGCCAGTCAATCGCAGGGCAGACAAACAGACATTTAGGGGACACACACACCACATTCATACACTTCAACATGCAGACAGCCGGAGCTGGGATCAAACCACCAACCCTGGGGTTAATGGACGACCGCACTACCCCCTCAGCCACAGCCGCCCTAATTTATATTATATTATATTATATTATATTGATTCCAGTATAGCATGGCTACAACACCTGAAGAGAAAGGAGTCATCGTTAATATTATTAGTAACACCTGTGTTTTTCCTGCATATTGCAAAGGCAATATGTGTGCAGTGAAAAAAGAATACCATAATATCAAATACTCCACTGCAATCCTGCATTTTATATAGGTAAAGTGTAGATGTATTGTCAGCAAAATGTGCTGGATTTAACAAAAGTACTCCTTACACAGTTGAATGGTCCCATCACTATTATATTTTTATTACTTTTAGATTATTATTACTTATTCATTAACATATAAGCATCATTTTAATTTTTAATTGGTTCATTTTCAGCTTACACGTTTAACATCTGTTGGGTTGTTATATTATGTCATATAACGCTGTATAATCTATAGCAGTGTATTATATTTATAAGATCATCATATATTGTACATATAATCTTAGTAACTTACAGTAACTATAGCTGTATTATAGCAAATTAATTTAGTGAGGTAAGCATACAGTATTTCCCTCCTCATCATACCAACTGTGGTAGTAACATTATTAGCAACAGACTTACTATCAGTATTTTATTTTATCTTTATTTTATATACCCCTTGTCATAATGTTTCCAAGTGACTCTCTAATGGGCATTTAATAACAGTCTTACAGTCAAGACACTGAAACCTATTATTATTATTTAGACTTAAATGTCCAAATGTTGCTTGTTAATTTTATTTGCTTACAAATTTTACAGAACTTTGACCACTCATTTTGCAAGGTTTTTTTATTTAATTCTAGGTAAAAACAAAAAACAAAAGCAGAGACAAAAACATGTAATCATTTCCTTCTTTTTTTTAAAAGTAATGTTTTCCCGCTGTTGGCAGGCAGCAGGCAGGCAGAGTGCGGACAGGGGGATTAGAGCCACTGTCAGCAAGGGAAAGGGCAGAGGGGCGCAAAAGAAATGATTTTGGCCAAATGGATGCATGTCAGAGGCCAGTGCTGCCAGTCCAGTGCTGAGGGAAACAAGAAAAGTGCAAGGCCAGTGAGCATTCAGAGAAAGAGAGAGGCTGAGCACAAAGAGCCACAAGAGACACACTCAGAGAGGCTGACACATGGAGACAGGAAAGAAGTGGAAAAAGAAAAACACCAGTATAGAAACACAAATCCTCCTGAAACACACATGAGCTTAATGGCCTAGAGACTAATGTGGAGTTTTAACACTTTTTGATTTTGGTTTGTTAAGTAGCCTTGGCTGTATGGGGTCAGGCAGGGGAGATCGGTACATAGGCACTAATAAATCATACATGCTGCCGATGGCTGCTCAGACACATTGCTCAGGCATGTGTAGAAGGAGGAAGTACGCTAGTTTGATTCTCCGGCATGTTGCTCCATGTAGAACCAAGGTGTTTTCTGACTCATTGAGCTTCTATTAGCGGCGGCTCGAAAGGTGGTAACTGACACCCCCCCCATATATATATCTTTTTGTTTCTCTCTCTACACATGTGACATGTGGGCGATCATCTGCCAGATGACTGCCCACCCAGAGCCTGGTTCTGCTCGAGGTTTCTGCCTGTTAAAAGCCAGTTTTTCCTTGCCATTGTTGCCTAGTGCTTGCTTATGGTGGAATTGTTGGGTCTATACATATAGAGTTGGTCTAGACATGCTCTATATTAACAAGTTCTATGAGATAACTCTGTCATGATATAGCGCTATATAAATAAAATTGAATTGAATTGAATTGAATTCTGGCAGAGGAGCTAAGACTCACAGTTAGAGCAGCATCTAAATGGAGACCAGCTAATGTGGAATATCTTTATTAACTGATATGGCTATTAAAAGGATCAGTGCCGGTGCAATAGCAGAAAATTGAGAGATGCTCCCCAGCCCTGACATTCTGCCTGTTTATTATAAACTCAGCTGGTCCAGTTTCAACTCTCCTATGTGAACACATCCGCCATGTCACATGTGAAGAGCAGGCAGAACTGAGAGCAGCCGCAAGCAAACTGATTATCATCTATCAAAGCAAGACCAGAAAACAAACAAACAAAGATGCAGTTTGAGACTCCAGAAGTGCAGACATGAAATAGTTCCTCCCAGCCAAAGCCAGCAGTGATTAAAGCAAAAAGCCAGGCAGGGTCTTTCATGTGGGGACCATGTCATGTGCCCCTCTCAGCTTCAAGGCCAAAACTTGTCTTGCCTCTGACTGGTGGTGACGCAGATAATTTCTTCCGCTACACCCTACAACCAACAGTTTAGCTCAGGACTAAAAGTGTCATTGCAAATAATTAGTTTTTCTTGTCCCGGGGTTGCCACAACTAAAATACCTCAGTAACCCTGCTCTTTGTTTGGCAGAGAGAAGGATGAATCTGAGAGCAATTGAGGTCTTGGCACTTTACAGAATTACGGCCCAGAGAAGATTTCCGACCTCCTTCTCGGAATCTATTTACCTTCGGCAGAAATCACTGACTTGGAGTTTTCAAGCACAGATGTTTCAACAATTGCGCACTGACAAAGCAACAACTGAAAGAGTAAAGGAGGAGAATGCCAAATGAATAAAACCTTAACACACTCGCTGACTGAGAAGGATGCCGTGGTGGAGAGTTGAGACAGAATATGCATGAATGGACAGTAGGATTTCTAGCCCTTCTCAGGCAGTCCAAATGATCTCCATTCCTCCATTTGTCCTCTGTTAATCAGCCTCTATTAAAGCTGGTTAAATGACACTTATGGTCTGACCTTCATCTCAATAGAAACCAGCCGACTGAAAGTGTGTGCACGTGTGTGTAACAGCGAGAACTCAGAGTACACATGCAAAGTACAATCTTTTAACAATTTCCATTGTTTTAAACACCTCTCACGCCAACACACACCCAAAATGCTGCCAGGGTTAAGAACATAAATACACCGATTAAAAGTCTGGCTAAGTCATTCTGATAGACCAAAGGCATATCTGTGAAATATTGTAAGGATGAATGATTCAGAGAATCATTCCACAGTGTTTATCAAAGCCTCCTCAAGTACCCCAGCCAAAATAGAGCCGGACACACAGCTGTACCTCATTGAGGGGCTGGGTTGATTTAATCTGTGCTAAGCATGATCTAATTTGCTAATATGGCCGTTGTGTGGTCGAAGTGTAGCACAACTTCAGACAATCAAACTGATAAGACGAAGTGACCTCTGTTGAAAAGGAAAACATTCTGGGGGCCCTTAAAGGCCCCTAAAGGCAAGAGTCTTCCTTTCTGTTGCCTGGCACTCCATGTTACCTGGCACCCACATCTACAGACCTGTTTGTCTGCTTGTTTGTTAGATTTCGTCAGATTTGTTTAAGCCTTAAAATGTGTCCTTCCCCTTCCCCTCAACCAAATTCAGTTAAAATTGTATTCAAATATAGATGGACTCTCAATGAGCACTCAGCCAAAGTGCTACCTCCAAGCCAGAGACAGATGATTGGTAGGACGCCCCTGGCCCTGTGTCCACCTGTCACAGCCAGTGATGGTTGAGTAGCAGTAATTGTTCCACCCTGGCATGAAAGCCCACAGGAAATCCCTCCAACAAAACACCCGTCATGCTGGAATGTTGGCACCGTGCTGGTGCTCGGATCTTTCGGCCCGGGGCAGCACCGAGGGCCATGTGATGCAGCAAGGAATGCTAGAGGCTGATGTTGGGTCGAAGGGGGGAAATGGAGGGTTGGTGGTTGGAGGACAGTGGTGGGGAACCGCCAAGGTTAGCATCGGATTTGGGGGAGGGGGAAGATTTGGAGTCAACAGCCAAGGCTGTAGTGCTAATCCCCAGATGGCAGGCTGAGAAGACGTGTGAGGGGCTATGTGCTGAGGAGGCCGTCCATCACTGTGAAGTGCTCTGTGTCCTTTCTGCCAAATGGACTGGGAGGGAGGGCTTGACTCTGTGTAGAGGTACACGACTAGAAGCATACTGATGGAGAGGTTATGGTTAATCATTAATCATTTCAGATTAATTCAAATGAAAGGAAAGCAAAGAATAGTGTGTTTTTATGCAATGTCAAAAGCTTTAAGCTCATATCATTTCAAAAAGCTTTAAGCTTGATTTTTTATACTAACTAATTTAATTTAAACTTCTGGGATGTTGCCTCTTTTCCCTTTCTGAAGGAAAAGGTTTTTTTTGCTGAGCACCCTTATTCTGGAGGTTCTTTGGTGCAACTCATAAAAAATAATTTATACATAGCATATGACACTTTAGAAGTATATTTACCTGGTACTAATTAATAAAAAAACAATAGCCTCACATGTGCCCCTATTTGCTGAAAAAAATTACGTTTATAAACCTGTCTTCTTTTGAAAGGTAGAACTGCCGATTCAATGTGTCATGACATAAAAAGCTGTCATCAAAGATGTTTTGTGACAAGGCAAGTGTCTGCCATTGGAATCTATGATCTGCTGAACCAGCACAGCTGTGAATTGTGGAGAGCTGTGGAACGAAGATTGAGATGGAAATTCTTCAGGGAAAAGATTTGTGTCAGAATGCACTGTGGTTCAACCTCTCCAGGCAATATTTTGGGCCCACTGCACAGGAGAGAGAGAGGGATGGGAAACAAGAGGAAACAATCTGTAATACGTCTTCATCTCAACTTGCAAAAGCTAAGCTGTCGGATGGGAGGAGGGACGGCAAATGAATAATAAACATGACAAACTGCACGCCATTTATGACAAGCTGGGCAATCACATACACACGGCTCTACTGAGAGCTTCGAGACAGTGTTGATCAGATATCTCGGAACCTTCTGCACAGCAGATGGTTATTGTATTGTCTTTGTTCCTGTGAGAAAAGGCTTCCTTAATCATTTACTCGCTGTAGGATAAACATTAATTTTTACTCCAGCGCTGCACCGCATTGAATGCCTGCTTGTGGAAATTCAATTCCATTCGATGTTATTGTCATTCTACTGTGAAACGGTGTGGGTGTCACAATTCTTTCTAAACAGTAGCAGCAAGAAACATAAAAGAAACCAAGGGCGAACAATGCAAGACACCAGAATGGATTTTTTACAGCAACACACAGCTTGGTGATTATGTAATGAAACAAAGTATACATTACATCTTACTGATATGAGTGTTTAACAGCGAGGTGTCTCCCTATACGTGTACTGTACTGACATGTACACAGTACAGTGCACAGCATATTTTGCACTAAAACAATACTGCTGTTGGTCTCAAAATTAGTTGCATTAGTTCATTTGGTGGTTAACAGGCAGGCTCGGGTCACTCAAACGCAGTCATGAATGCACACACACACACAGCTTCATAATACAAACATGAACCCGACAAATGAGGCTGCTCCTGTCAGTCTACAGCTGCGCCCCTCCACAAAGTCACACAAGGCCCTGAAAGGACAAATGTTTGTTTCCCTCTGCAAAATTAATGAGGGCATCAGTTCCTGCCACCTCCACTCTCCTTCACCGACAGACTGCGCCCAGCTCCCACTCTGCCTGGGCTTGAAAGCGAGAAGTAAATATTAGGACTGGAATATTTAGAAAGAGTTGGAAATGTGCAGCCCCCAGCAGGGCCACGAGAAGGGCAGCAGGAGAAATGAGGAGTGAGTGTGTCCACTGGCATAACATCTGAAATCTGTTCCCCAGCAGGATGTGACAGAGATGTGTGCTAATTGCTTTAACCCTTCACACCTGCTTGCTCCTTGTATTGGCCTTCCAGCTATTCCCCTTCAAATAAAGATTAATCTCCCCTCTCTTAGTACATACATACATTTTAATGAGAGTGGAAATGGAAGACTGAAAACAGTAAGGGTATTTTTGGTAAGCAGCCAGCTTACACCTTTAGCTAGCCTTAAAGTAATCTGCAGCTTCATTATTTTTTTTTATGAGAATATGTCATGTGACAGAGGAGATGCTTGGGCCTGGCCAGCTACTCATCTCCAGATATTTACATTGTGTCTGAGATGGGTTACACACAGCTAGCTTCAACGTGTGTCTCTCAGAATCCTGCATATACTTCTGATCGTTTTCACCTCCCTAATCAAAACACCAAGAAAACACGTATATCACCTCCACAGTGTTTCTTAATTACCGGCTTAAAGCAGTAAACTGGAATCCATGTTGTCGTCTACCAAGAAGGCTTCTTGTAATTTAGTTGCAATATGGACTTTTCCTTTCCTTTCTTGTTAAGGTCCACTGTTTCTCCACTGTCTTGTGTTTACTGTTGTGCATTGATCTGGACTTTTGTTATGCTTTTGATTATGTCTTTTGGTGACATTTGTGTGTTTAATGTGGCCAGAATATCGTCTATGCATTCACATGACACTAACAATGTAGTCTTAGATGTCCATGACTACCTCCAAATGTGGTTTGCGTGATCGGATTCTCAGTGTGTCTTGAGCGTGTTCACACCTGTATTTTTAGCTGTGTGCTTGTCATTGGAGCACCCAAGACAGACTTTCATGGCCCACCCAAACAGTCATGAAGCTATTTGTACACATTTTAAAGAGAGCATTTCCAGCAGTATTTACTGATACAAGACTGTATGACCACACACATACGTATGTGTGTTTGGAGGGGAGATTTCGATGAAGCAGGTTTGTAGGGAGGGATGTGACGGTGAGACTGAGTGTAGCAACATGACTGCTCCCCTCTTGGCTGCACCAGCTTGTAGATTTAACAGCCCAGCAGAGGGTTGAGTCCATTCCAACTCTAATAGAGGCCAATACGTCAGGCTGGCATCAGGCTGCAGGTATAATATAGTGGCCTGTGGCCTGTGACTGAGGTCTCAGGGTCAGAGAGAGGACAACGCATGCACCATCATCGCTCCACCTAAAGCCAAAGAGGTATTCAGATGTAGCTTGTTGAGTCACTCCCCTCCTGTGAAAAAGTGCACAGAAAAGTATTACTAGAGTTACAAAAGACCTTTAGGAATACACACACAAGTTAATAAATTTTATTTCCTTTGTACAGTTTGTTTTTACAATCAAGTCGTTGCTAAAATCATAGAGGATAATTCTGGTTTATTACATCTTGGGTATTATTTTCATAATTCTGGGCATAATTTATGGTGGTTATGATAAGAATATACTCACCCAGTTTAAACCTATCATATCTATCTAGTATTTTTGCATACCCTGCAACATACCCTGAAACTATTTTAATGAATTAATTTGCTTACCTTTGAAACAGTTTTCAAGATTTTTTAAAAGTATGATGAGCTAACCAGATTTGGCAATAAAAACTAACTATAAGAACATGACCCAAGTTGTAACAAACTGTAATTATTATGTAACCTGTTCTTTTTTAAGCATCCCAAGATTTAAATAATGTACCACTGTTTTTCTTCCTTAAAAGGAATTACATTCTAGGGTGAAACGATGAATACTTAAAATGCTCAACCTCAGCAGAAAATATCAGCCTGTATGTTGTCACTGATTTGACCTTTTAAAATGGGAGGAGCCCTTAATATTTCAGCACCTGTTTCACTTTCAGTAGCAAGTTATTGATGATTGATGGTGGCACATAGTTTCCAGTTTTGTATTCTTAAGTGGAAAAAAATGACTCTTTTCCCACTGGGCGGTTCACCAATCAGACAATTAACAAATCAAATCAGTGCTGCAAAGAGTGCTAATCACACATAATGGCTTTGCTGGCTGCCCATTCCCCTCAGTCGTTTGCCAAATAAATGGTATTACCTCATTCAGGCTGAGAAATATGGAAGCAATTAAAGAGAGGGGGGTAATCTGGTTACTATTCAAAATGACCCTTATGTTACAAATGGAGGAGAGTTTGAAACAAGTACGCATGTGTATAATGCTCATTCCCGCCACACATTCATTGCCTTTTCTTCCTATAAAAAATGGTTATTTTAAATGAGAGCTCAAGTTGAAAGATTTGCAAGGGCAAGAGATTGATTTACTGTGATGCGCTTCATTTGCAGCAAGAAGAGAAATGTCTGAATTTTATTCCTCAGTCGTTCATTTGGACAACTTGAGAGAACAGATCAGGGGGGATTTGAGCCATGCACTGAGCTCATACAGTCTGTACTTTAAGCCAAGGCTGTGTATATGTTTCAAGCAATTTTAGCACTTAGGCCTGAACTTGTCCCGAGTTGTCTGGGTTAGCGAAATACTGAAACAAAGCCGAACAGTGATCAGCAGCCTCCTGAATTAACTGATTTAACTAAAGAAGAATTATTCTCCCATTTGACCTTTGGGCCACAGTCACAATGAGAGTGGAATATTTGTTAGAAATAAACAGGACCCACATCTGTTCTCAATATATCAATATATGTGACAAACAAAGTCCTTTTCCAACAATATCCATTAGTGCATTATTTTCCAAAACTGGACCCTGAAACAAAGGAACGCACAAGCTGTGCTGCGCTTCAAATGAAGATTCACAAATCAATATACTTAGTTTATTCCAAATGTTTCCAGAGGTTTGTCTTATTTAACAACGAACTCATAAAATCAGTTGCTCACTTCATAGAAATATTAAAACTAGAATTAATGAATGAATGATAACCATCTGTGACATTAAAAGATACTGTAAATCTGTTGCACGTATATGAAATCAAACAAAACGTGTAACTGACCTCACTGCTCCCTTTGCATCAATTGACGGATGGAAAAGTGATACAAGTATTAATACTTATATACTAATAATGCTAAGTCTTGCGTAACATCATCTCTTTGTTCTCTTGTTTTCTTTAATATCCCACCGTTTTTTCATATCTGCCATTGACCAGATTCCTTTGTTGTTTTGCATTACATCAGTCAAACTGTCACATGACAGCTGACTGTTATATTAGGATATTACCAGGCAGAAAATACTTCATGCAGGGCGATGAAATGCAATGGCAATTGGCCTGATGCCTTGACTGTTCTGTGGTCGGTGTGGGGGGCCGGTTGGGTCGCTCCATTTATCAGATCATCACGGCTGATCTTAATGCCGCTGGCTACGCAAATGTTTTTCCTTATTGGTCCTCAATCTGGCTTTAAACAGTGGTACATTTCATGTCAGTAGTTGCTAAAACGGCCTTCTCAATATTCTCCAGATACGGCCAACTTCACAGAACACACACACACACACACACACACACACACACACATTAAACTGTGACTGAAGTCATCTTTACATTTGTGACCCTGAATTCTCTCTTTGAATTATAAATATGCTGAGGTTTACATAGTTTAACTCAGCCAGACACTGGGTAAACAAGGTGGTGTTTCCTTGATCTTCATGTGAATAAAGCCGTGCCGCTTCCCTCTTTAACCCCTCTCACTAATGTTAGCTAGTTAGCTGTTGTTTTCTATGGGTTTGTTGACTCCTCTACTGAGGGCGCAGCCTGCTCTGCCAGTCCCCCAGCCAGATTTACTGTGATTACATGGACCGGTGTTTACTTTTCCCAGCATACTTAGCTCGCCGTTTCTTTTATTCATATTAATTCAGTCTCACTCTTTCTCTCTCCACGACTCTTTTAATCTATCCTTCCTTTGATAGCTTATACTGAGGGTCTGCCGTCCAGCAAGGCACTGAATTGCTTCATGATGAGAATATGCAAGTATAAGTTTATCTGTTGCAGCGGTCTAAAGTCGAGTTTAGTCTGTAGATGAACACATTTGTTTTTATCACGAACAATGTGGCATGTCATGTAGCTTATATAAACTAAATTACTTCTACTCTTAATGGAGGGTGTACATCTCAAAACTGAAAATAAGTTATTTGATTCAGTTTCAGAGTTTTCAGTCACTGCAGTAAGAATATGATAGAGATGTCTAAATGTAAATAGATCAATTGAAGAAACCATTAAAAATCATTCTAGCTTTAAGAGTTCAGCTTTAAAAGACAATGACAAATCTGCACCATAGCTCAGCTCCTCTTTGAAATGTTCCACCATAGACAGTAGTCATTAAAATTAAAAAGCAAAGCTGTTTTAAGGAAAAGGTTTACAAAACGAAATTCTATTTAAATCCTAATATTTCAAACTCATGTTGAGATAGGTTTCTTGATTATTATTTTTTTGTCTCTGCTTTCACATGGGTTAGTCGAAGTCAAATTATTAAAAAAAAAATATCAGTATATATAAGTAATTTGCCAAATTTGTTCCAGGATTTGTTTACAGTATTGTGTTATCTGAAAGAGTAATATAGCTATTTGAAATGAAGGTAAAGCTTGATTTGGTTTTATTTGATTTTATTCTCATTATCATTAACAACTTACACATAACACATGTGTCCAAATGTTCACAAAACAACAACAAAAAGAAGAAGAACCTAAACAAAGGACACAAAAATAACAGAAACAGAAAATGATTTAAAACATAAGTTGTAACCAGGAAAAACCACAAACAACATGTTAATTGAAACAGGATAAAAGTTTTTATTATTAAATTATTATTTATATCTTAAATGTTTATTTTTATTCACTTCGAAGGTCTTTGGCCAAATGAGTTTCTGACTAAACACCACAAACTCCCGGGGGTGTCACTGTCTCCTCACCCATTGGCTGGTTTGTCTTTTTCTAGAAAAGTGCATGCTTTGCATGATCTGCTATCTCCCAGCAACATGCCTGAGGACACACACACACACATGCACACACACACTCATCAAAACAAAAATGGGCCTTTAACAGCGCATACTTCTGGCTATTATTTAAAGGCTGGAGGGTGCAGGTCAGAATATTGTGGGGTCCACAAAAGTCAATTTACAGTATGGGTCAGTACATCTGAAAGCCTTTACCACTGCAGCCAAATTCTTTGTCTCCCTCATTCACAGCTAGTTATTCAGACCACAGGCTTCACAAAGGCAAATGGCATTATATTGTCCGGGCTGACATTAACCCCTGATATTTTCACTGCTCTCCATTAAAGGCCTCTTTTCCTTGTCTATTACCAGGCAATTCCCACAGAGTGAGAGGTCACACCAACCGTGGAGAGATACTTAGATAATTTCTGACAAAGACAGGAAGAAAGAAATGAAACATAAACTTTAGCAACAATTAGTTCCGTTTTTACCTTTGTTTATTCTTCATTTGGGACACAAAGGTCCCTAACAGCCTGGATAAGGGCAGCTCTTAAGTTGTTTTTTACCTGATCCCTGGCAAACTGGTAGCACATTCACATACCCTTTTCCACACAGTCACACTCTTCCGCTCCGCCATAGCTTTGTGTTGGCAGATTGAAAAATGGAAGAATGTGGAGCAAATTAAGGTTCATATTGTTAGCATATTTGTTTTATTGTGTGGACTATGTCCAAGTGAGATATTTTTGAAGGGTTAGCCTGAGGTCAGCTGAATAGCTGCACGGCTTAATGGTAACAATGGCTGCTCAGAAGGTCCGTTGGCCAGGTTCAGCATTTCCAGACTAAAGCAGGTCTGATTTGAGGCCCTATCTAATCTGTAGAGGCATGATGAAATTAGTCTGTGGTACTGGTGTGTGACAAAGAATTTCTCAACTTGATTTCAACATTTACTTGAGCACAATTCTGTACATTTCTAGACCAGATTTAAATTGACAGAAGATGAAAAAAGTGGCCACGTAACAGTACTTTAGAGGGTTAGCACTTTTTCAAAAGTGCTTTAAACATTTTATAGAGTACTCAACATGTTGAAAATACACTTTTAAAAATGCGGATAGATTTTTTGTGGGCACATTTACCAAAGAAGAGTATCATCCATACATCTTGCATACATACTCACATACTCACGTTTTTATCCTCTGAGACTCTGGTTGGTCTTCAATCAGCAGGTAAAGCTTCACATTTCTGTAGGAGTGAACCCACTAACGGATATACACTGGGTGAACTCACACATGCCCACACACACGTGCCCTATTTTCTTCAACTGCCAGGCTAAGGAATGCCAGTGAAGAGTCCTTGAGGCCGTCAGCCTGTGTGCAGGTGATCTGCGTGGTCAGAGCACACAGCAGATACTCCCTGCCCCCAAACCAAAAAACCACAGCACACTGTGTTCGTCCTCAGTGTCTGTTTCTGCTTTTAGCCTGTGGCTATATGGCAACATCCACTGATCAAATCTTAATATAAGACTTCATTGTTCAGTTCCTCCCCTCAGTCATCCTGTTAGCATGCAGTGTCTTTGGTTCTCTGTTCTCTTTAAGAGTTTTGTGTATCCTGGGTCTTGACTTTGGATATGTATCACATTTCTCCTCATTACCTGAAATAGAAATGTCTAATCAACTCTACTAAGGTCGTTTATTGTCAAGCATGAGACACTCATATATATGTATGTCACACAGAAACACACAATTTGCATCCCTGAAGAAATTTGTCCTCTATATGGCAACCAAGTCCCAGTGCCCATACCAGGGACAGGGGGGGCATCCATTCTTCTTGCATGTTTTATATTTTTAAGGAGGAAACCCCTAGTGAGCACAGTCCCCCAGGGGAATCAAACTCAAGACCGTCTTGCTGTGAGGCAGCACTGCAGAGCACTGAGCCAACACGCCACATATCAAAAATGACATTAAATGAAAGGGACAGCTGTTAATCAAGTCCAGCATCATTATATGGCCACTCAAATCTAAATGACTGGTGATAATATACCCCTCAGCCTTATTTTTCCAGAGTATGCCGTATTGTTTTGGCAGTTTCTGTGTGCACCACAGACCAGGGTCAAGAAGTGTTACAGCTCCACAGAGTGTGCAGCTTGTTCAGGCTGGTGCTGCGATGTATCATGAGCTCACAGCATGGGCTCTACATCTTCCACAGCTATTTCTGTCAGTGTAAAATCATGAGAACCACTTTAACCAACACAAGGCTGGGCAGAGGGTAATATCTCGTCGCTACACAGTGCCAAAACTGTTCCCTCTGACAGGCCAACAGTCTGGCTACATGTTCAAAATAAATAAGTCTTTTTTTTTTATTTAATGTTTGTCCATTAGAGGTCTGGCTCTCAGATGGCAGTTTGAGTGTTAAAGCCATGATAGGAGTGACAAAAATCCCTTTGCAATAGCCTTTGTAAGGAGGTGGAATGTTCAAACAAATACTTTCCCAGGGTTTGGGTAATTCAGACAGCAATCCCAATAGGTCAATAGTCAGGTCGAACCCTGCAACTCATTACTGACTGCTGAGCTGATTTACAACCATAGTGTGCTATAAGTTGTGGTAAACTGTTATTTTATAACACTTGGATTTGCAGTGAATTACAGTAAATGTTGCTTAGTTTAAAAATAATTAGCCTTGGAGGATACAGATTTTCCTTTGCCAAAGTTCAGTAAATTGAGCTATATAGTATATCATTAAAAGTGCAGTTCACAGAAAACAAAACAAAAAAATCCATGCACTTTCCATGTAAAGATGATGGTGAACATTCACTTATTTTATAAATACTTCTTTCTTTATTTCAGTATACAAAATAACAGTATGTACAGCCACACAAAAGTGGTTTACAAAATCCATGAGTTCAGCTCATATGCTCTGAAAATAGAATATTTGAACTGTGTCAAACATAAAGAAGATAATGCATCATTTCACAAAGTCCTTAATGCTCTTCTCTCAATCCACAGGGATGCAGGCATGTCTAGATCCACACATGGTGAGAGTCCAACACGTCAACCACAAAAATGTTCCATGATTGAAAAGTACTTGAAGTTCCCTTTGTGTTCCTTTTTCCTCTGTTGTCCATCGCTGCGCAGGAAAAATGTTTTGATAGTACCTAACAAAGTATCACATGGATCCATCTGAACCCTTGGATTTTCGTGAAATGAAGCCAAAAATAAGTCTCTGTCTAGTGAGGGGAAAAGTCAATCCCTCTCCTCCAGCATAAAATCCAATATTATTTCTTTTTATTAGAGATAAAATAAAATAGACTTTCAATATCCCTGTTAGGGGGATTTATAATTAATAACAAGAAAAAGGAAACACCCAGGAGGACGGCGGTCTTCACGTAAACCGGCACTGTCGCCACACTCCACGTCCCGGTTTGTGAAGCGAAAAAGCTTAATGCCCAATTGGCAGTTTGGAGATTCGATACAAAAATGATATTGACACAATAGACCACTTCTCATTGAGATACACATGCTAAAGCTTAAGACAAATGTAAGCCTTGTTGGTATTGTAGTGATTTGGTTAATCTGTAGCCCACGGGTGGCTGGGCAAAAGTATAGGACTGCTGGTGGGGCCGGCAGTGGCAAAGACTCATTTGCAAACATATCTCTCTACGATCCGCTCGCACTTCTTGCAGGTTACATAGCAGCACCAGTGGTACTTGCAGTGGCAGCGCTCCACCAGCTTCTCTGTGTACGGGTTGTAGCCACGGCCGCAGCACATCAGGTCACAGCTGTCACTGCCAACTGAGGTTTTGTTGCACTGCCTGAAATTAGCATAGAAAAGAAAATATTATATTAGACATTTTATACTATAGACTTTGTTTCAACAAGATAGAGAAAAGGGAGGCATAGTTTGGACTTTAACAACCAGATAAAAATGATCATTGATGATTTCCAGTTTGGTTTCCTGCCCAAGACAATCAAGTTTACAGCATATTTTGAGCTCTCGTAGCCTGAGAAAAGCCCACAACAGTCCTTTAAAAGTGCTTGTGTGCCTTAAGCTTTTGTGTAGCCTTTCAAAAATGTTTTCCTTTCATTTTCTTTTTGTTTCGTTTTCTCTGAGCAATGGATGCTTTGGAGCCTCTCATTTCAGAAGCCTGAGGCGTCTTGAATGAGCTGAGAATAGCCCTGCCATAAATCACACTGAATACACAGGGCTGCCCTCCCTTTCTTTAGCTTGCCCTCTCCACATAATTGCATTGTTTTATGATGGCAGAGTGTTAATGACCAGTATGGTGAGGGAGACACTGAGCTGAAGGCTACTGAGGGAGAGGAGAAGGAAGCACAAGAGTCACTGGGAGTGTAAGACAGGTTTATTACATCGGTGGGAACTGGAAAATAGATAGAAACCCCCACACAGTCATGTTTTGTCAGAACAAGATCTCATTATGCCACTACTGTGTGGAGAGCAAAGCACTGTACATTCTCTAGGTTCAGATCTGCTGGTTTAAGCAGAGTGAGAAATCCGCAGGAGGGGTTGTGGCAAAGCAGACGATATCGTGCCCATGCAATGGAGTGTTATGATGTGGGGATAGTATAGACGCAGGAATAATTGATACCCACACACGTACACTCACACACAAACATCAGCATCACACATTCATGTAATGACGACAACAAAGTGGGTGCCACATGATTTAGCAAAAGCGCTAAGGTTGCCAACTGTGTGTGGCTGCCGTGTTATCATGCTGCAGACGTGTCGGGAACAGTGAGTGTCCTCCTTCTGGTTATCTATAGAGTGGCCTAAGGCTGAGGGACACGTGAGCTGACAGTGATATGATGTATAACATATAGTACAACAACATCACGTGCCATTTAGTGAAGCATTTCATCCTCAGTGGCTCACACAACCATAGATTGCTGGCTGTTGGCATTGAAGCATGCTAAAGTACATATGGATACACAAAACATTGCCTGCATTGCATGTTCAAGTTTTTATATTAAAACAGAGACACTTTAGTAACCACACTAGTGATTCTCAAAATTTGCCTCCTTTTTCATTCTATACTAGCCTGACATCGCCAGACCAATTCACAAATACGAATGAGTCTGGAACCTCTCAGTTCATTTTCGATTTCCAAGGGGTGTTATCAATAGGTGCAGACCAAAATGCCAAAATTGGATCGACTTACAACCAATCACAGCAGCAAAATAATGTGACCTGTGGGATTCTTTCTTATCAACAAAAGCTTTAAGTGCAGTTGTTTGTTGTTCTTTTTCTGTTCTTCTGTACAGTCATTGTATCAAACTTGCTCCATATTAGATGAAACCATAAACCATAGTTGTGATTGGCCCAGGTCTATGGTTTATCTAATATGTATCTAATTATTATATATAATTCTCATGGGATGCAACCTAGGTCTGGTTTGTTTTACAGAGTAAGGCAAACCATTGCTTGTCCATTGTGTTTTTTTTCCTCCATGGAGAACGATTTATAAAAACTTTGCAATGGTGAATAATTTCTCTGCTTCTTTGCCATCTCAGGCTAAATATTCTCTGTATGAATTTAAATGTATGTATGTGTGAATAGTGTATTTTTATTCCCCGAAAGCCACGGGGTAATGCCAACACTGAAAATTGGGAAATTCAATACATTTGCAAGATAGTACTACATACTTTTGTGCCACATAAACCCTCCGACAACTGGGCTCCCTGCTGCCCTCTAACTTCTCACAGAGCACAGACCAGCAGCACTGTCCCAACTAATACACTGGAGCTGAATGGTGTAAATAAACCATTATCTGTGTGGCCCTCTCCAATTGATATCGGCTCGAGTGCACTCAGTCCTAAGAATAACTGCATTAGTCATTGTTTTAGATAGTGGGACAGCAGCTCCAGTCAGAGCAGCATTTTCAGTGACACGTGCTCAGACAAGCCAGACGGAGCACTCTCAGGGGCCAGTGGTTATCAGCCAGCCTGCACACTAAACGGTGCCACCAGGCAGGACGGCACTCCCCTAGTATCAACATCCTGGATGAGACATTTGGGATTGGTCATTTCCTATTTGTCAGCTGTATCGGTCTGTCACTAACATGAGTCATGGTAATAAATCTAACACCAAACAGAAAAACTATCCATACCATGTCCATGTGATGCAGAAGTCTCACCTGTCCTGTGTGCCAACAGAGCCATGTTTTTCATTCTTGGTACAGAAGTCTGGGGAGCTCTGCAGGTAGACCAGCTCGTTCTCCCTCACCGGCCTGATGTCAATATCCTTGGGTACCAGCTGTTTGCGTGTCGGCATAGGCCGGTGAACCACTTTGGTGGCAGACAGGTACTTGGTCTTCAGGTCCATGGCAATCTCCCTCAGGTCTTGCAGGCCTCTCCAGCAGGTACGTATGGAGCAGGAGCCGGACACTCCATGACATTTACACTTCATTACCAGCGCCTCTTTCAATACCTAGATGAGGACATGGAGGCTAGATAGAACTCACTCTTTGTGGGATTGACATTCACACAGAGATACAGTACAAGCTAGGCATACAAGACTTACACTAATACATTTACCATTTCAACTGGAATGTTTAACACTACTTTTAAACAAAAACAGCTTTGCATTTTCAAAAGTCTGGCCATATTGCTTACTTGTCTCCCGACTTCACTGTTGTGTAGGTGCATCAATTTGTTGGCTTGGCGCTTCAACTTCATGGGCGCATCAGAGAACTTGGAGCCCATAATCAAACCATAGCGCAGGTTGTCAGCGCAGCCACCCCAGCGATAGCCAGGCTCTGGGATCTCTGCAGGAATAGGACCACACGTGCACAGCCGCAAATCTCCAGAAGTGCACGCTCGTGCTATGGTGTGGCTGATGGTTGCTGCGGACAGGGCATAGACAAATGCAGCCTCTCTAGTTCCTGTTGAAACAGATAAGAAACCCAGATTACATAGGTAAAAAGGGAAGAAACCAGGTTTTTAGGCCCTGCAAACTGATAATTAAGACATAAAAACCATTCAAAGATAATCTTCCCTAGACTTCAATGCTAACATTTTAGAGTAAATTAATTTCAATTGTCACCAGCAGTTATTAGGGCTGCAACTAACTCATTTTCATTATCAATTTTGTCTCTGTTTAATCAAGTAATCTTTTAGTCTATTAAATGTCAGGATATAGTGAGTTTTTCCTGTCAACATTTCCTAAAACTCAAGGTGAAGTTACATTGTTTTGATTTGTCCAACCAACATCTCAGGTTTGCGATCACACAAGACAAAGAAAAAAAAAAGCAAATCCTCACATTTTAGAATCTAGAACTTGTGAATGTTTGGCATTTTTGCTTGAAAAGTAACAATTATTCGATTATTAAAATAACATATTTCTTTTGATTGATTAATGGGCTAATCGCTTCAGCTCTAGCAGTTATTAGTAGCAAAACACCTGTAGATTCAGAAATGTAATACATGATATAATATTTACTCAGTATAGGGAGCTACCCACACAGTGTGTGAATATTAATAAGATTAGTCTGTTTTTGATCATTTGGATGTGGGCACTCTCTACTCAGACGTTTGTCAGAAGATGCAATTTGTCTCACTTTAAGGACAGGTGACTGGTCTATCATTTGTCATAATGTATGCTGAAGTGCAAGCATAAAGCGTGTAGTGGTCAGCTTGAATTTATGTTGATTACAATAGATTGCAATGATTAATTTATTAAAGTAAATCAAAAACCCAACTCAAACCACTTGTGCTGTATAATCACCTCTCTGCTATCCATCTATCCTACTGTTTCATTTCTTTCTCAGCTTTCTACTGTCTCAGTGGAAAGAAATGAAAATTTGAGTGCACAAAATGAAATGAAACAGTCCATCACTTCTCCTGTTGCAATGCAGAGTGAGCACTGATGTAACTGGTGGTGATGTGCCTACACGGAAAGCACATGTCTTCATATGTTAAAGGTCAGGGAAGAAATCATGTATGACCGTGGACTGTTAGATCAAAGCCATCCCTGGGCAGAGATGAGCCATTTCCTGTTCAGTGCAAACTGTTCATTTGGCAAATGGCAACCACGTCCTTTCTGGGGAGCCATGCACAGCTCCCCCACCCACAACCCTTCAACTATCTCTGGCTGACTCAAGGTCCTTTTGGCAATAGAAGCACAGCTAAGTCAGACTGCGACTCTAACAGAGCGTACAGTCAGATAAAGCTGTGGATTTCGGAATAACAAGCCAAATATTTTATCATACAGAATGTACACATGCTGTGCGTATATATTGTGCGTGTTCTCAAATAAACAGCTTCAGTACAAGTCCCTGGTGGAGGCTCCTCAAGAACAAATTCTGGAATAAATTGGCTGGCAGCAAAAGGGTGGAAAGATGAAGCAACATGTCATTTTAAAACCAGAAATAATTTGTTAAAAAGAACATAATTCTGTGTCAACGGTCTTAAGAGTGCCGTCCTGTTAATCCATACAGATTTGTGGTATCTGAGTGCAGACACCATTAAACTGCTGAGGATCATTTCACCCGTTACTGTAAACTGAACTGCAATACACGCAGCACTTAATGACCTTGGTTTGGGATATTCACTGAATGTCAAGCGTGACCATAAACATCAGGCTCTTGTGGGTAAAAAAAAAAAAAAATGTCCGCGCTGTCATTCCAAACTGTTATACCTCGGTCAAGGTCTGGCCGATACTTCGGGGCATCAATTGGGACGTCAATGGAGGAGCAGTTCCAGCGCATATCAGCAAAGGTCTTCTGACACGTTTTCTTGACTTCGCGAGCAGCTTGGATAATGGTTTGCATGAGCTCCAGGTTGCTGCGGCACAGCTGGGCTTGGGAGGACACCATGCCCGGCAGCAGCTTACAGTGTTGGGTCTGGTTGATGTGTAAAGATGCAGGAGCGTGCGACAGCGATCTGCAGGGGGGTAAACACAAACAAGAGGCATTGGTCAGTATGCATTATGCAATACATATTCTTTTAATCATGGTGGTGATGACAATGATGTGATGATTGCTTAATCCTTTTTTTGTTTTATGAGTTGTGAAATTGTCACATTTATGGGAACAACAAAGCATGCTGTGAGTTTTAGTTATAGTGGTGTGTTAGCGATTTGAGATTCTTGTGTACACACATTTCCAGCCTACGAGACTCATCAGCTTTGAACAAACAACTGAAACAATCCAAACAGATAATGCTTCAGGCAGAGATGTATTTTGGCATGCATTGCAGAAAAGAACCATCTTATCACACGAAAATCCCAAAGGAAACTCAGCTGCGGATTCATAAAATATAAGTGACACGTTCTTGGCATGGGGCTTTTCTTTTGTTAAAGCACAGAAGAGGCCTCAAGATACTCCAAAAAAATATAAACCCCCCACTACATTCGGATACATGGTCAGATGAAAACCTACATAGATCCCTCACCATTTGTATTTTCCACCACAGGAAGTATCATTCTCTGTGGCCTGTTTCACATGAATCATCGGTTCACAGACTACTAGAAGGTGTACACATTTTATTTCAACTATTTAAACTTATTGAGGATTAACTTAATAGAGAAACCACAGATGGAGCATGGTAGCTCTGATCTATTCTTTCTTGTGCCTTGCCTTGAGAGTTCATGAGAACCAGGCAGCGGCGCCTGCACCTTGGCCTGTTTTGCATTAGGGGCTAAGGGGCCGCCACTCTGTGCCCAATGATAAGCTGGACTTGTGGTAACCCGGCACTCACAGGTGTTTACAGCCGCATCTGTTTTGCATTGCACCTCTGAGCATTATCAAGACTTCTCGCTTAGATTTTGCGCATGCCATCACAGCTCTCATGGGCACATCTGCTTAAGTCTTCCCGCTGTGACACACAAGGCACAGGGATAAAGAAATATGCAACAGAACACGCAAATGGTGACAAAAACCCTCAAAGGGTTTATAAGAATACCAAACAAACCATCCAAAACATTCAATTGAAACATAGACCAATTCAAAAAATAGCAACTTGGGAATTTTACAGACTTTCCAAAATTATTGCGAAAATTATTGTTTACCTTAACGCTACCATAAAAACTGTGTGGTGCTCAGTACGGGCAAACATTTGTGTTTATGGCATTGCAGCTTTCTTCTACTGCACGTTATTTTTACACTGACTGAGGCCTAGCTAGACTCACACAGTGATCAATCACTGTTACTCTCTGCGCCACCATGCTGCCTCATCATCTCTATCCTACTTTCTATTCTTATCTTCTTATACAGCAGGGGGTACATTTGATCTGCGATCTTGGAACAGAAATACGCATGCCTTCTCCTTTTACTGAATCCACATTAAAGTTAATAAAAACAAAGAGGTTTCCATTCATAACCTGAAGAACTGCCAGCTAATCTACTGTGTCCATCAGATACACATGTACAGAACACACAGCTTCCCCCTTGATCAGGAACAACTTGAGGAATGTTGGGGCCCGTTTCAAAGCTGCCATGGGCCCTACGTGCCACAAAACACTGAAACATGCAGCAAAGAGCCACACAATATCGCATATCTACATGACGTCATCTGTTTTGACACTGTTTGTACGTAAAACAGTGTAAAGATGGTGAAAGGCCTAAAGAATAAGATGGCGGCGCTCCTGGGAATACTTACAGCCATTTGATGCCAGAGCAGACCTGAGACAGCAGCAGAGCCACGAGCACACCAAGAGGCAGGACATGAGAGCTGCTCCTCATGGTTGGACAGTGGCTCCAGTTCACACAGGACACAAATACAAAGGGCTTCTTGGCTCCGACTCAAAAGTCAACTCTCATGGCACGTCCTCCTCTTCTAAACTCTGTAATAAATAACATCAATAATATGACTGACTTTGATGACAATGATTTGATGCATGTTTTCTTGATTTTTCTGTTTAAGAACCACTGTGAAAGTCTTTGTGTGAGCTCTGAAACCGTAAAAAGTTTAGGTCCGGAAAAGATAATCTGAAACAGAAAAAGCAGCCATAAGCAATGAAAGAAAATAATTTATCATTCACATTTATAAATGTAGCCATTTACAGGAATATTATTGTAGTTCTCCGACAGTAATCTCAAACATTACGCACAAATGAAATCAAGAATAACTTCATGATAAAACTTAATGAAAATAGAAATGAGACCGTTCACTAATGCCGCTGTAAGTGTTTAAGCCCACAGTAAAGGAAATCCATGGTAATTCAAGCACTCCAACCTCCATCTACATGCAAGACAAGTAAATGCAATGAAACCTTAAAGACAAAGAAACTTACATTTTCATAAAGGCACTAGCGCTGTATCTGTGGTACAGGTTGCGTGTCAGGACGCTGACTTCCCTTACTGAGTTTAAAGTGATTATATTCTGCTTTACGTTTGTTTTTGTATCACCTATGGTATTTCTATAATATAATCATCATAATATATCATAGCTGATTATTTACCCTTGCATGTAGTATCTCATTATTAAACTTTGAGACAGACGCATTCAGACAAGGAGGGTACATTTCCCGTGATTCTGCGGAGCTGGTCGGTTTATCTTAGTCTCTGTAATTCAGTAGGAAAACATCTAAAGAATTTTAAATACAGTGACAGCAGTGGGACTCCAGCACAGATCAACGCAGCAAGCTAATCTCCGGTCAGTGGACAGGGCAGTGCATCAGAAGCATTATCTGATAGCGCTTTGAGCTGCTGATAAGCAATCTCTTTTGAAGTGAGCGCGTTAATCGGCAGGTATCCGATAGTGGGGCCCTTTAAAGCACGAGTTCCGCTCCTCGACGCTGATTGGCGGAGACGCGTTCGAAACCGTGTGAAACCACTGATATTCATTATTTAAATGAGCTGACTGAAACTCACCGGCTTGTCGTGTGTCTCTTGACCAACTACATTTCGAGCACTAGGATTCTGACCTGTAGCCTAAAATAATAAAGAAGATATTTCTTGAGCATGTACAGTCTTTGTTTGCCGCCGTATCTGTTTAAATAAGTCGCGGCTTCCAGTGGATTTACGGTTTAAATTTACATTTGGCCAGCGTGGGCGAAATGGCAGCTCTTGTTTAAAGATAAAAACTGAAAAGCCTCATACTCGCACACCATCCGATGTGTATCGCTCATCAAGCCAAGATAAGCTGGGCAGGACACACCAAGAGGACCAGGCTATTGATCATATTTCCTAGCGATCAGTGAGAATCTAGCTGCCTAATTAGTGCAGCTTAACTAACAAAGTCGGACAAAGATATTTTTATAACAATTTCAAGCTAATAATTCCATAAGGCCAGTCACTTTAAACACAAAAGTATTCCAATTGAACTGAAGTAGATATCTTTAACACTCTTTGGGCAGTAAACTGGAATAAATTAGGTCGTCTTGATCTTAAACTAATCTTTGTTGCAGTTCTTCCCACACTTTTTCCAGCAGGTAGTCTAACTCTGGAGACACGCAAAAATACTTTGTATTCACGCAATAATCCTAAACTATAAACATATTTTATGAGCACAAAGACACTACACTCTCTAACTGCAGCACACGCAAGTCCAGCCAAACAAGTTTCAGCTCACCTTTGCCGCCGCGGCGCTCGCAGTTTTCACCGTTTCAACGAAACAACGAGACAAAAACTGGCAGCAGGTCGGAGAATCCTTTCAGAGTGCTGTCTGTGTCGTTTCAGCCAGACGCGTGGGTAAAATCCAGCATCGGGTGGTAGAATAGCTCCGGACAGGTACGCATGATGTGTATCAGAGTAGTGTCTGTCGGTGAGTGAGAGTGTGTGTGGGACAGAGAGCGATCTGACCAGAGGAGGGTGAGTGAGCCTGAGTGGGGGGCAGACTCAGCTCTAAAGTACCCCTGCCCTGCTTTGATCTCACTGCTGATGTCAGACCAGCATTAGCATAAGAAAGCATGCGGCACCGGGACAGAGCAAAACTACTCGGAAATACTATAATGCAGTGTAGGTTTAGGATTGATGATATCCCATAATATTCCCACAGGGAAGTGAGATAGAGCTAGTGTGTATCATACTCCCATAAAATGCCGTGAAAGATTCCTGACGTTCTCAATGGACACTGCTTAATATAGCCAATGATAATTAGGATGTTACATGGCTATGAAATATTAGAAATAGAATAGATTAAGCTAGTACAAAATATAAGACCTAATAAGTGTCCTATTAAATTTGTTTTTGGATTAGAAAAATATTTCTTATACTAAAAACAAAATGGCACTCTTGTATTAGTTATCATTTGCGTTCTTCTTTAGAAATAGCAATTCTGTCTTTTACACGGCGCACTAAAACAGTAATCAAATAATTTGTTATAAAATAATTAAGTCCTATAAGCTTACTGCAGCAGTAGCTGTAAATTAGGTAACAATAAGGCTACAATGAGACATTCATTTATTATACGTTATTTTATATTTTATTCCTAATATATAAAAAGATACACACCTAGTGTATTGATCTAAATGAATGGCATGTCATTATTGTTCCAAACACTGAAATTTAACAAGAAATGTGCTGCATCTATTGCTTTCAATTGTACAGCCTTATTAAAACTATTAAATAATTGAATCATTGTAATTGCTGAAAATGTCCATGGCTCATGCTTTTCATCCAAATCCATTTAGAAACCATTTCACTGCACAGTCGTTCTTTTGTGCACTCAGACCAACTATTAGTGAACTACAACTAATGTTCAATAATTACTTGGCTGGTAACACTCTGCCCTGCACAGCCTTTCTGTGTCTAAGCAAACTGACTTCATAACAAATGTTTCTAAAAGTAATGTTTAAGAGAAATGTCACAGACACACCCTTTCTGCCTTATCTCCACTGAAATATAATGTGTTTTTTATGTAAAGGTGAATTTGGCATTGGAATCATTTCCTATTTGAAATGTAAACGATGCTCTGAATTCACTACGACACTAAAAACATATTTTATTAGTTAGGGTCGGTACCATATAATAGTTACAATCTATTGTAATACAATGTGAAGTTATTGTGGTATTGTGTGTTATTCTAAGTACACATAGGGACACACAAATTCTATCCAACATACTCTCTTAAGACATTTGAAATAAAACCATCCTAAAGTTACACAAAGATTTCCTGCTCTGGCTGTTTTCCTTAAATATTAACCACTGTAAGTGATCTGCTGCAGAGCCTGATCCGCTGCAGAGCCAGCTGTGGGAAAGTAATGTATAGTTTCCCTGAAAATCTGCTGCACCTCCAGCACTCAGACAAAGGCAATACTGAGCTGTAGTCCAGACCTTGACCTTGCAACTGGTATAGCTAACATGGCTGGCCTTCTGCACTGCTGGCTGCTCCAGCGGGAACAGCAGATCAGGTGTTGTCATGCTTTCTCTGGAGGAGACACATTCACGGACCACAACAAGCCCCCCTCCTCTGGGAACACCTAGACCTAGTGTCTAAATCTGTTGGCCAAACAGGGTCCACAGCAACCTTTTACACATAGTATGATAAGCCCCATATGTATGTATCTCATTTACAGTGGGGCTTTGATCCTGGTTCCAGAGATACTCAATGTGTTTTACATGACAGTCAATTGTGAATGGGCACAGGTCGGAGCGTGTGTGGGAGTTGTGGAGCTTCCAGCAGGACCGGGCCCGTCTACAGAGAAACGTTTTGCACTCAGGCTCTCCATTCCTGAGCTAGGATCAACACGAAGCCCCTTGATCTTCCCATCTTACCTTCCAAGCAACACAGACGGGGAGGATACCTTCTGAGGGAGACAGACGGGGGATAAGCGAGCCACTGGAGGTCATGATAATGAAATAACTCGTCACATAACAGCGGAATCAGAGAGAGTTATGATAGATAATCCACAGCTAGGATCAAAACGAGCTTTATGTTACAGCTACATTTTCCTTTTTAACTGTCACAGTAATCAGTTTTTAACATAGTGGAATTAATGACAAAAAGCTAGTGTGTGTGTAAAAAGATGTCCTATTATATTTACAGTAAAGACATTTCCAAGTTTCCAAAACTTGCGTTCTATTTCTTTTTCATTTTTTTTCTTTTCTTACACATTACACTATTGTTAAATCCACATGTGGATTGAGCCTGAGATGAACATTTATTTTCAAATGAGTTTCAGTCAATCAAAATAAGATGAATCCCTTTAGATTGTAGGATGTTGAAACCCATCAGTGTTAATGTTTGGGAGGAATGAGTCCACAAGTTTGGGGAGGGGGGCACTCAACTTTCACCCATGAGGATAAAAGCCTGAATGGAGTATTACTATTATGCCCCTGGAAAATACTCCCAGGATATGTATAAAACTACAAGGCTTGAGTGAACAGCACAAATGTTTACTGTTTACTTTGAATTATTCTTTCCTTGTTGTTATAAATGTTTAAAGATGATTTAAAAAGGAGATTTAAAAAACAAAACAACTGCATTCAGTTTTTATGCCAAACCCCTCATTACACTATCAGAAAAAAGATTCCCATAAGCACACTGCCATGTCTTTATTTTTAAATCTACTCCCTTTTATTTAGCCAATTTTTGATAAAATTAAAGAAATATGCAAACCACAATGATAAATTAATAAAGGTTTTACTCTGATGAGGTACGTTTATTCTTGCCTGTCCTCTATTACCAACTAAACCCATTAGACCATAGCTCATTTTTTAATCAAAAGTAAAACCAGGAGTTTGATTAACAGTCATCATAAATACATTAAAGCAAGGGCTTAAAAGGGAATTTTCAAATGGAAACTATCAGTGAACCATAACTGTAACGGTTGGTTGTCCCTTCTTGGACCAAACACTGTCAGGCGCAGGGCTCTGCTGTTATTGACAAATAACAAGAACATTATGTATTATCAGCAGGATATTCCTACAGGGTAAAAACGGTCAAATCCGACCCGCAGAGGGACAGTGACAGCTTCGGATCAGCCATGTGAAAATCCCATCACCCCCTGGTGTCCCTCTTGTGAAAGCTGCCGTAGCTCAGTGGGGATCGCCACAGAAACAACAAGCTCTGTCCAATCTGTCTGACTGGACCCACATCTTTTGTATAGTACCATTTGTTTATACCCTCTGTCTCTACTGTGCTTTGAGGACAGAGTCCTTTCAAGTGACAGATGGGTGGCACTTTTGAACACGTCATGTGGTCCTCCAGGAGCCTACAGTATGAGCTATGCATTCGTGAGGCCTGGATCATTCCTGAAAAACAAAATCAGCATGGCTGTCCTGGTTTGAGCTGAGGGTATAAAAGTTGCCTGCATTATGGGTTAACCAGTCAAGAGAGGAGTGGATTCCAGTAATTCAACTAATTAAGGACATTACAGTACTGTTATATCACCAGACAATCATAAATATGAGCTAAATTGAGTCTCTTCATTGCACGAAAATGAATTCAAACAATCAAACCCACTTTAAAGGGAAAATCCAATGTAAAATAGATTTTTTATTAAATCTTTTCTACTCCAGTGATTGAGTCGTTTTAACCTAACATAGAAATTAAAAGATCAAGTCATCATCATCATGTGACATGATTTGAATTTGTTTCATTAACACAGAATGGCTGAATGAATTGAGTGAAGTTTGAGTGAAGTTTTTCTACACCACAGTGTAATAAAAAGAGACATATCTTCCCATGTCAAGGGCGGCAGCACTGTCTCAGACAGGTCCTTTATCATGCTGTATGAAGCCATGTCACTGCGTTTGAAGAGGTGTTGCTGAAGAGGAGCAAAAGGTGTTGAGGGCAAAGGGGGTTGAGGTGTGGGCGTGGTGATGACTTCAGCAGAGTTTGGGGCGCTCCATTCATTTACAGACGGCTCTCTCCGCTCGCACCTCCTGGTAAACACGAAGCCGGAGAGCGATAGACGAATCAAAAGGACAGGCACCAGCCTGGCTGCTGGCCTCTAAACAGTACAATAGATAAATTGTGCAGAAACATCTGGTTCTTATGAATTTAGCCCTTATGGTTCGCGGAGGCGTGAGAGCACCAGATCATCTTTATAGATGATTAAAGCTTTCTTCTTTACGGATTACAAAAGCATTTGAAATTCCAAGCTGCATGCCCATTGCTCTGTGAAAATGTTCCAGGACCAAATAAATGGAGGTTTCTGCACAGATCCTAAAAGGGTGCTAAGCGCTGTTTTGAAAAGGGTAATTTCAGACAATCAAGTAAAGGTTGTGAGCAATCATAAAATTAAAATAAATAAATTGTATCATCAGACATTTCATTAGTTAAAATCCTTCAACTTTACAATAACAAGTAAAAAAAACAAGTTGAAGTTTGAATAATTCAAACCAAAGGTTTTGCTCGTAGTACTAGGTAGATATGAATTCTGGCCTGTGCTGCCAATTTTCCCTGAAAGGGAACCTTGGAATAAAATCCATATAAGCCCCGTCTTCCCCTCCAGAGTGTAGTTAAATCCTGGCTGTGTATGGACATGATTACAGAGCGCCACAGGTCTTACATCAGTGCAGAACCTTGACTTCCAGCAGGAAACCTGGTGCACGGGTCAATTATGGCAATACCTTGATTTGCTCAAAGAGGGAGGATGTGTTATTCATACTCAAACACACAGGCTGCACCTGAGATTTAAACTGTAACAATATCCATGTCTACATCCAAAGTGTAAATAAATAAAATGCAGCTCGTAGGACGTATATATCACTCTTGGCAGAGTGTAACAGACGATGTGGTATGGTGCGCTCCTGTTCTGCACATGGCTACAGTGAGGCCTGTGAATGCTGCTGTCAGCGGTCCACAGTGAAGACAGATCTGTTTGCTCAGCAGCTGATACACGGAGATGCTCCTTTCACACTGAGCTGAGCACCGACAATTAGGGCTTTGTCAGCGAGGCATCTGCTGTTACAGCTCACAGGAAGAATACATGTCTCTTTACAAAATGCACTAAGTGGGGTTATCAGTGTTAAAGATAAGGGGGCTTCATGTCAACAAAGACAAAATGTACAATACAATCTTCTTTACATGAAATCTGTAGGATATTTCAGGGGTAAACAGGTCCACTTTGTCCAAAACAACTTCAATTTAGTTCGTTTAAACTGGTATGTCTTTAACTTTCATTTAATTAAGCCCTGGGATATTGTGTCAGTATAGCTTCAGTCAGGCAATAAGATTCGGAATGGTTATTTACAGCTCATCAGCTGTTCTATTAAAGAAAACTGGAAGAAACCAGGATATTCAAATTATGTGCAATGCAAAACTGTCAATTTTTAAACAATACAATTTCTTGCAGGTGCTTTGTCAGCCTTAAATTTAGTATGACATTTCCATTGGCCAACAGTTGTATAAAAAATTAATGACTTAGAAATTAAATAATGCCATATATGATAACAGCTAGAGTACCGTAGTTTTTTAATTGTCAGTACGTTAGCTGTGTTACTGAAATTCCTCTTATAAAGGCTTATATGCCAGATTGGAATTCATAGCAAATAATTGACAAGAAAGGCAGACACCACCCCACAGCATACACTTGTTCTTAGAAAGTACATATTAACCAAACCACAATGATAACAATAGAGCCTGAAAGCGATGATTTGCATTACTGGTAAATACCAGTCAAACCTTTCCACCTTCTATACCCAGCATTGCAGACAAGTTACACTTTGAGGACAAAAAGTAAAATAAATATTTACCAGTTATCTGAAGATAATGTAGTAGTTTTATGACCTTAATTAGCCTCCCTCTAAACCCACATCCTTGTTGATCAGTAAGTGAATCATGCAAGAAATCTTTATTCAATACATCATGACCTAAGCTAGAGGGTGAACTGCCTATTTTCAGTCAGTAATCATTAACACTGGCAACCTGTATTGTGAACTGAAATACTTTTAAGAGGAGAGCATGACTGAATGGCCCCATAACCCTATCACAGCTAATGCATATGAAAAATGTCCTTCCTTTACTGTTTAAACAAGAATCATGCAGGTTGTTTGTAGTTGTGTATTTTTATTTACCAAAATAGTAATTCTAGCAGGAAGGTGAATTGGCCGAGTTAACAGTTCTAGCTAGTAACCTCCGGAACTTAATTATATAATCCCTGCAGGTATTGTATAGATTATTTAGAAATGACATTTAGTGATAAAACATACAGGTATGTTAACCTATTTACAGTGCCACTTCTTGCCAGTCATTCATTTCCTTAGAGCGTAAATTGCAGCTTCAATGCGCCATCTTGTGTTAACTCAAAGGCATGACTACAGATTGACCATACATAAAAGCCTACTACTGTACACTGAACTTAAAAAAAACTTAAAAAAACAAAAACAAAAAATGAGATACCCAAAAGCTCTTTTTGGAGATTTTATTACTTTTTTGACAAATATATATGAAGGTTTTCCTATTAAGGAAACATTCTTTCAAAGATACGTTTACAGCAAATTCATTCCTGCAAAGACACAGGAATCATGGGATATCATCAGAAGACATGATGGAACTAACCATTTCTATTTGTGCCCAGGAAAGGTAAGGGTGCAATTTCATAACTATAATGAATTCATGACAGCGATACAGCAGTCAGTCAATGCCAATGGGCCATTTTTCAACATCTGTATTATCATGATACATGGGGTGAATTATTAGTTTTGCATCAAGGCACACAAGCATTGATAACCGTCAGTGGAGCATTGCTTTTGTCAAGACATTGGTCCCATTGGGCAGTACAACTGTACAAACTACAGAATAAAAAACAAAACATACATATGGTTTGCAGGATACCAACAAAAGGAAATCTCAAAGAATTTAGATTAATAATGTACACAGAAATATTGAGTTTACAAATTTAGAACCTCAATTAGGGTTGAGACATTAGTTTTTAAGTGAGGTGGCGGTGACATCTCAAATGCATTGCTCAAATTTGCTAGCTGTGATGGAAGACCTGCAACATTACAGAGGATGTAGCTCAGAGAGGGATCGCTTTTCCTGCTGTATAAACTCCAGTAAGCTTCTTTTTCCCTGCCTGAAGTTGCTCTCTCTCCTTGAAAACGGCAAGATGACCTGGAGTCTGAGGAGAGTTTCAGTGTTACTAAAACTTCTTATCTGTGAGGTCTTCAGCGTATCAAGCACAGTAGTTGGGAGATAGCCTGCCAGGGGATCCAACCACTTCTCTTTCCACGCCTTCATCTCAGTGTGAAGAGACACCTGATCTGGCAAGTCCTCCTTGTACAGGCGAAACACAAGACCACTAAGAATGCTGGTTTCTACTTTGGACATTGCGTAAGGCACAATCTCCAGACACTTTAAGGTATCCAATACCTTTTCTGAGAAGAGGTCATCAACTTCTGCTATTGAGTGTTCCACTACCTTCATGCTTACCGATTCTTTGCAAAACTCACTCAATGGCTCTAGAAGGACTGAATGCAACATTGTTACATGGAGATTAGACGCTAGCACAACGGCTTCCTCAAACCAGGCCTTGTGATGGCTGTCAATATCGCTCATCAGTTTACTGAGGGATGATTTGAGATCAGGCAAAGTATTCACAGCAAGTAACATATCTAAGGGTTTCCCCTGAAGAGACTGACTTAGCTTTTTAGTTACACTCAAGACGTTCTTCTGTACCACTGTTGACAGGATGAACTCAAAGTTTCTGACTGCATCGAAGAACTGTGATGCTTGCTGCTGGTTTGAAGTACTTCCCTCTCCTTTCAGCTCATTCAGGCAGAGCATGACAGCTTCTAAAATCTCAACCATCACCTCGTGCATGTCATGACTCTTCTCCCAGTTTTTGATGAGCGTGTCCCTCAGCTCGTTGCCCTTTCCTTCATCATGCTGGAACACATGAATGATCATGTCTTCCAATTTGTTCTGCCGTTCTGCATCCTCTGTTAGCCAATGTAATATTTTACCTATCAGAACTGCTCCATCTGCTGCTGCTTCAGCAGGAGAGGATCTAGCCAGCCACACACTAAGAGACAAAGAAGAGCTCACAGTTCTTACAGCCTGGGGGTATTTCTTAGCTATAGCTAAACTCACAGCCCTCATCCGAACTCCTACTTCACCAACACTCAGCAAGGCCTGTCCTCTACAGTACTCCATGTTGAGTCCCCACTTCTCAGACAGGGCAGTCTCAATAGCATCTGCAAGGACAACTGGGTCTTCACCGAAAGGGATGAAAGCCAATGTTTCCTCACACTGAATGTCCTCTTTGTTTAAGTACCTGATGCACAATGGCACATAGAGCTCACCGTCAACTTCAACAGCTTGCTCAGTTATAACTGTGAAGAACTGAGAGTCCCAGAGTTCCTTGAGGATTTGTTCACGCAGTTGTGGCTCATAGAAAGACACTGCTTTCCTTGGTCCTTGAACGACCTCCCGCATCACTTCATTGTGAGCCGATTTCACCTCAACATCAGTGGGCTTCTCTGCTACACTGGAGGTGTGCGATTGTGTTGGTGTTGCTGGTTTTGTTTTGCCTCCTGATTTAAAGAATAAAAATAAATGTTAATGCCACACAGAAAACTACCTGCTGTCAAATTACTTGTTATTATTGGTTAGCTCATAATAAGAATCAAAGACATAATCATTTTGCCATGGATGCACTTACCACTGTCCAACTTTAGTCTTTGCAGAGTTCCCATGACCTAACAAATATATGGTGCGGATTAGAATGGCTGTAAAATGCTATGGTTTGTTTAATTACCATGTTGTAAAATAAAAAGAACTATATAAAAAACTATTTTAAATGTACCTGAGAAAGACATGGACTGCTCTCTGGATCAACCTCCATACACTTCTCAATGACCTCCGGCAGTCTCTGCAGTGTTGTGCAGTGAGAAAGGAGCATCACAAGATCCATTCTGCTGCCTTTGCATACCGTGTTTTTTAAAAGATCCCTCATGGAATTCAGAGTGGTCTTCATCAGGTCACACTCCATACTGACACTAGGCAGGACAGCTACTAGCCTAAGCAGTAAGGTAACAGTTGGATGGCTCTTTGATTCGGGATGGATTAGTGTTTCAGCAATGGATGTTGGAGGAGCAACATCCTGGTATTTCTCGCTCCAGACAGAGGCCCAGGTGCTGATTTCCTGCTCAGCTGCCTCAGGCTCAGGAAGGTCTGCAAGGTAGAGGCTGAATGGCTTGTCTGTGGACTCAGACAGAATAGGCTGCGGATTGCAGGAGGGCAGCAATGACAGAACTGACAGGGCCTTTAAGTGGCTGTCTGAGAAGCTGTACTTCATTTCATCAATGAGACTTCTGAGGAGAGGAACACTCAGATTTTCTTTGTAATAAATCTCAGGAGATTCATAGCTGTTGGCTTCCTCTGAGAAGCACATTTGTTCAGGAGCCACCTTGGTTGCTAGCTGGAATGCCTGCTCAAACCAAGTAGAATGCACAGTGTCCACATTTTCTGACATCTTGTTAAGAGTCTCTATGATCGAGGGGATTTTTTCCACTTCACAGAGAATATCAGCAGGGTTTCCACAGCGGAAGACAGTGCTACAGTTACGAAGAGGAGCACAAGCATTCCTTAGAATCACAAGGGTGACAATGAAATCCATATTTCTCAGAGCAGTAGAGAGAACTTGTGCATGCATTGACTTGGCACCTACGACACTAGAACTAACAGCATCTAGGCAGCTGAGGATGCCCTCTAATGTGTCAGCGAGTATGTCAAAGAAGTCCTCTCTCTTTTTCCACCTCGAGCAACATGTTTCTGGCATTTCCTCCAGGGCCTCTCTTGGCATATTCAAAAGCCCATCAACAGCCTCTGCTAGCTGTCCCTCCAGACAAGGAGATTCATCAAAGAACAGCAGCAGGTCTTCAGTGATATCCAACATTTTTGCTACTGAAGGGCAAGGCACACTTCCTGCCAGCCAATGGGCAAGGCCGCAAGACTCACTGGGTGTTACAACAGAGAGCGGATAGCGCTTGAGGAAATCCAAAGACATTTTCTTCAGGCTTTGATAACCTGAGCCCAAGTGCATGAATGCTTGTCCACGACACTGAGACATTGGTAAACCCCAGTCCTCTGTGAGAATCTTCGTGAGGTTATTTTCTTGTGTATCGACATGACAGTTTTCATCAAATGGCAAGAAACCCATTAGCTCTACTTTTGGAGCAGATTCTCCGACATACCTGACAAAAACAGGTAGGTGAGTCTTGTCAGCAATTTTGACAGGTTTGTCTATGATAAGTGAGAAGAACGGTGATTCCTGTATTTCCTTGAGTATGACATCTCTGATTCCATTTATGAGGAGGTTCACCATTTCATCATAACCTATACAAGGTATGCATTTGCTCTCATTTCCAAACCAGTGGCACATGCTGAGCTCCTGGATGAGAAGCTCTCGGTCCTCTTCTGAGAGGTCGGAGAGACTGCTATTCTTTTTCCCCAGTAGTGCGGCCAGTCTGAATATTGTCGCCAAACTTTGACGATTATCTTCTGCGTGTCCATTCTCATCTGATGGCTTCATGTCTTGGTCCTCAATCTTGTCAGTAGAATGCTGAATTATAAGATCTTCAGTTTCCTCTTTGACACAATCAACTAAATATTTCAGTGAGAAAACAGAGTTTACACAACAGTGGTTATGAGAAACATTTAAGCATGGCATAAAACTACATTCAGTTACTTAGTATGGACCTTTGTCAAATTATGTATTCTTATAATAAAAGTGAAAGATTTCTCAAACATACCTTCTATATTATTTTCAGAGTTTCTGATGAAACTTTTGGATTCCTTGTCCTGTGAATATACCCAGGTAAATAAAAATTAGTTCAACATTCATATTAATCAATATAGAGAATTACATAGAAATGTAACACTGTCATTTTGATTAAAGAATATAAGCACGCACCAGACAAATACCCTCCAAGGCTTGCGGAGTAACCTTCAAACACTGGGTTACCATGCGGTCCAAGTCTCTGTTGAAGTCCGTGCCCACCTGCAGCATAGCCAAGCATGGGGACCTGTCTTCAGGATTTGTATTTCTCAGGTACTCTTGGAACTTCTTGTGACGCATTACAACACCACAATCCTCCAATGCTGTGCTGGGTAGCACGGACATAATCCTCAGGAGTGCATTGATGTTCCCAAAATACTGCATGAGTGGCAGACGCAATGTGTGAAATATTGAGCCTGGAATGGTCACGGATGCAACTTTGGTCTTCCATGTTACTCTCCAACAGCACAGCTCTGTGAAGAAGTTGTCAGCATCGGGAAGATCACTGCTGTATAGAGGAGGCTTTGACTTCAAGCTCTCAAACATGTAACTCACTGTGACTGAGCATGGAACTAGGGACAGGAAGTTGAGAGCTTCTTTGTGGTCCTCTGAAAAATGATCCTTCACAGCATTGATAAGGTTATCTACTAGGGGCACACTTAAGCCATCTTTGTAAAAACCAACTGGCTTTATCATGCCATCTCTTGGCAAAGAGTTTTCAGGCACTTCAATCTGCACTCTAAGACTCTGTGCCATTGCACAGGCCTCATCAAACCAGTTCTGGTGAAACACCTTCATATTTGTTTTTACTCGGTTCAGAGTGGCCACAATACCACTGATTTGGCAAAGTTGGGAAGCAGCACTGAAGTGGTCCTTCTGGAGACCTGCACTCAGCTCTCTGGTAAAAGAGGATGCATTCTTCAAAATCACCATAGCAATGATGAAATCAAATTCCATTACCTTGTGGAGGAGTGCCTCAGCTTGTTCAGACACAAAGGTTTTCCACCTCTGTGGGTTGTCTTTGATTTTCTCCAGACATTCAACCAGGGGCTCCAGCATCTGCACAAACACCTCATACGAATCATGCTTCTCTGGCCAAAGGGCACAGAACTTCCCCTGTAATTCTTGGACTTTTTCATAGCTCTCTCTAAGACCAAAGGCTATTACATGGTCTAGCTGTTTTTGTAGTGTAGCACTGCTGCCAAAAAACATCAAAACCTCTTCAAATGTATCCAGGGCTCTCTTAACAGCAGGCACTGGGATAGATTTTGACCACCATGTGTTGAAAGAGTAGGAAGAACAGTGTGTGCTTATAGCAAGAGGATACTTCTCCTGGACTTTGCAGGCAAAGGCTTTCAGCTTGTAAGAAACATCGCCAGAGCCTAGGTATGCTTGACCTCTGCAGTTATTCAGATCAAGATGCCACTCAACTGTTACTATTTCCAGGAGACGCTGTACCATGGAATCACAATCAAGATCTGCCTCAAGGAATCCCATCAACTCTAATCGCATGACATCAAAACTGTCCACAAACCTAAGGAAAAGTGGAAGATAGTCTTTCTCCCCCATCTTCACAACACGGTCAATGAACAAGGAAAAGAATGAACTCCCTACTTCTGTGAGTATTCCCTCCCTGACGGCATTCTCGCACACAGTGAGAACTTCTTTCATTTCAGACTTGGTCACATACTCAACCTCCCCATCCTGAGCAGAAGCGTCACCACGTTGCCTGCTTTGACTGCTGTATGCAGCCGTCACTGCGGCCTGCAAAGCAGATTTAAGGGCGTCTCTATCAGTTTCTGCACACTTCATCTCCACTAGCCTTTCAGCATCCATCTCTAGGTTTAAGAGTTGTAATTCTTCTTCAGTGTCCTTTTCAGCATGGTTCCCATGGGATGCCACTGAAATGAGAGGTGGGAAGGGTATTGTAAGATGAGAGTACAGTTAAACACATTAGTAAATAAGCAAGTGAACATATTGATGATTAGTTTAACAAAAATATTCAACTTGCCAAAGTTTTGTCTACAATTGCAAAATGTTTCGTAATGTAGCCATCAAAATGTATACTTCCCATCTGTGTCTACAGCTCTATTTAGAGAACATATACTCAAATCCTTTTATTTTTATTCATGTGATAGAATAGTGTGATTAACCAAAATGGTAGCATGCTAAATAAAGTATTTCAAAGTGATTTCACCTTTGAGAGGCTTCTCCTTTGTGTCATCATCCTGTAACACACAAAAAATTTAATTTCAGTTAGCATAGCTTTTTATTTTAATAACTAAAGAGGGAATGGAATTTCAGAAGAATTCAGCATTTTAATCTACTCACAATTTGCAGCAACTGCAGTATGTCTGGATGCTTCTGGGCATATGACTCCACCATTTGTTCGACACTGAAGTGCACATCTTGGTTCACATAGACATATGCCATGCTGCATTGTCTTTGATCCTCTGGTGTGGCACTCAGGTAAGAGTGGCACCGCTCCAGTACCATATGGTATTGACCATACACATCTGCCTCTGCATTTACACATGGAACAGTGCCCAACACCCTCAGTAAGCTCTGCACATTTGGGTAAAACCCAATATCTGGAATCTTGAGTGTAGCAAACACTGTGGTTGGTAGGATCCTGCGCTTGCTTGCATGCCTCCACTTCACTTCCCAACAACCAAGCTCTTCATAGAATGTATCAGGCCTGGCAAGGTTGTTCAAATTAGCATCTGCAACTTTATCCCTGCGAATGCTGAAATTGTGGTCAGCCATATAAGATGGCACTAACGAGAGCCATCGAAGAATCCTCACCATCTCTGTGCTGAACACTCTCTTTACCTCTGCAACAAGGTACTGCAAGATAGGCCGGCTCAGAGTTTCTCTGTAAGAGTCCTCCAGTGGTGTTTCACTTGTGTCTCCTTGGTCCATCTCTGGTTTAGTGACCTCCACTCCCAGCTTCTTTGCTCTGCCAACGGCATCTGAAAACCATTTCCTGTGGAATATTGCAAGCTCCTGCTGGTATTTGCTTACCAGCTTTAAGGCATTGGAAATTGTGTACTGCAAGGTACTGCTGATGCTAATTATTCCCCTGAGACTCGAGTTAAGTATGCTCACACAACAGAGGGTGTTCTTCAGAACAACAAGTGTGATGATGAAATTGAAATTCTTTAAAACTGGCTTGAGCTTGGCCATCTGTTCAGCAGTGTCTTCATCTACCTTTGAAATCATCTCATTGATGCAGTTCAGGAATGGCTCCAGAATATCTAACATGGTCTGGAAGGCATCCGTGCCATATTCCCAATTCTCACCAACAGCTGCCTTGATCCTCTCCACTTCCCCTTTTACATGCCCGTATGTCATCTGGATCTTTCCCTCCAATCTTTTCCACAGCTCTGGTGTTCTCCTGAGTAACGAGGCCACCTCCTCTACAGTGTCTGCAACATTTTGAATGGAGGGCACAGGCATGCAGCGAATAATCCATATGTTGAAGGCATATGGGTCACTCGGTGACAAAACTACTTGCGGAAACTCCTGCAGAATCCTGCAGGTAAGGTCTCGCATTTTCTGACACATACTACCTGTAACCAGATAAGTCAGTCCTCTGCAGTGCTCCATCCTCAGCCCCCACTTGTTTCGCAACTCTGAGAGAAGCATGTAAAACAGATTCTCTGCATCCATGTCACATGGCAAGAACCCAATGAGATGCTTTTGTGGGAACCCATCTACTGTGACAGACCTGATGAAAACTGGGATCTGCTCCTTTCCCTCTATACTTGTCACATCCTGAAGCAGAATGGAGAAGAATCGTGCTAGTCTCAGGCTGTTTTGGATCTCCTCCCGCATAAGGTCTTCACTAAACTGGAGGATTTCTTTCTTGTCAATTTTCTCCACGCAGATACGATTGAGAGCCTGTTGACCTCTTGCACCTCCAATCGGCTCATCAGTGTTGATGTTTGCACCATTGATGCTGAAACCAGTCAGTGCCAGGATTTCCTTGAAATAGACTTTCAGAGTCTCTTTTGCTTTGGAGCTGGCTACATCCTCCTGGGTTTGGTTATCGTTTCGCAGTTCAGGCATTGCACTGTTCTCTCCAGACACTTCCATCGTATCTTCAGTCACTTCTGCTGTTGCTGTGTTTTCTGATGGGAAAGAAAAAAAACTGATTGAAAGGTTGAGATGAATTTTAAAGTAGCTAATTCAATCAGTGAATCAATATTCACAACAAGGGCTAATCCATTTTAACATGGACTAAAACCCAAGGGGCTTAAATATGGATATTTAGCAAGAATTAATTGAAACAGTGACTGTACCTTTTGTTTTTTTCACAGAAGTAGGCTCTTCTTCTGACTAGGTAGATGGAAAAGATAATTACAAGTTTGCATTTGTAGTGTTTTAATGTCAGATGAAACATCTTTAAACATTGGATTAAACACTTACAGGATCTCTAGCTCGTTTCCTGTTGCAGGTTGACTGATTATTCACAGGGGTTGTAAAGTCAAATATTGTTGGAACAGCATCTTCCCTTAAGACGCTACTGGAGGCGCTCTGAAAAACACAAAGCAGAGATCACACTTTTATGCTTATCCTCAATATTCTATGTCCAATAGGGAATTTCACTAAGTTCAAACCACATGACATTGGGATAAGGAATACAACTATATAGCAAATGCACTGGACATCACTGGGTACACAGTGTTGAGTAGAAAAACCATTAATAGCACTTTGAAAATCTGTACAAATAAAAAAGGTTTTTACTGGCCAAACGTTTTGCATTAACAGTCTAATTAACCAAAATGTTTTTGTCGCTGTTTTAAAGTACGTTGGTGCGATTTTTTTAAACCCAATCACATTAATAATACTGAACAACAAAAACTACCAATAATAATAATTAAATTCCACTACATTGATGCATTGCACAGATGCGTCTTTAAAACCAACAATATGATACTATTATAACAAAATTAGGCAAAATGACAATTATTATTATAATAACAGACAAAAGGGTAATGGCCAACAGATTTGCTCCTTACCTGATGAGAAATCATAGAGGGATCAAAGTGTTTTGCACAAAGTCTGTACAGCTCATGCAACTGCTCCGGAGGTTCTGATGCCAAATCTTGGCGACAACAGTTGTCCAACCATTGTTTGCAGCTGAAAATACAGAGGGGAGGCATAATTTAAAATTGCATGTTAATCTATTGTACTATAAATATATTAAATAATGGCTAAACAAAAAGACACAAGCACTCTAAGTTAGCTTCAATTTCAACACTGCTCATTGCCATGCACCACTTTAACAATGTGACTATTTACATTACTAAAATTCCACCATAGTACCGAGTTTATATGGTACATTATAGACAGAAATTGACAGAACTACATGAGCTAGGCTACTTTCTTGGTGTAGGTAGTTACATTATGACACAGAGACACAAGAGCAATATTTATTCAATAACTATTAAAGGCTGACATTCTTATCTCTGAGAGTTCAACAGGCTTACTGTGTGAAAAACAAATAGGAAATTAATGCTGTTATTACAAGTGTATGCAGACAGACAAACACTATGTTATTACATTGGTCCAAACCACTTTAGTTAAGACTAGATGTTTCAGTTGGCAACTGATTGTCAATTGATCATTGGGCAGATTCAAAATCAAATCAATTTTTAGACTAACATAACATCCAGACACAACTCTGTGAGAGATTATTTTGATGCTTATTGCACATACAGTGTTGTTATGCTACAGGAGATGGTGTCTGCAACAAATCCAGGGTTCGACATTAAGCATGGCCCGATGGCCCGTGGCCACAAAAAGTTAGTCTGTGGCCACCAAATACTCCGTATAGGTGGCACCCTGTGGCCATCAAATTTGATCTCACTACTGCAAGCCTTTGCCAACACAATGTTACAGTTCAACAAACATCCCGACTTTTTAGCACCTTTTAGTTAAACATTCTATTGTTCTGTGCATTTGTCTTCAGCAGCAGCCAGCGTTCAGTACTCAGGACTCGTCGTCGGCTAGCTAGCCGGTTATGTTGGGGGTTACTGAGGTATGGCTTCACTGAGCTTTACTCAATCTGATAACGAAATCCTTATGGAAGAATCAGAAACACAAAAGGGGGACTATGAGAAAAAAAAAACGGCACCCACGGAGAGACAAATACGTTAAATGGAGAGTGGACAGCAGGGTAAAATGATTAAGATCTTCAACATCACATCCTATTCTGTGCGTAACCAAATTCCATTCAGTGCTTTCCCTGGGCTCATCGACCACCATGTGAAGAACGGCGTGTATATGGTGCATGGATATGCAAACGACAAAACCATGGCAAGGTGCATGGATATGCAAATGACAAAACCATGGCAAGATGGGTTGGTTTAATTATAATCTAGTTGACTAGCTAGCTGCTCTAGCATGATCAGTAGTAAGTAGAGCAGCTAGCTAGGCAGCTAGCTGGTTACGTTAGCTACCTAATTTAATAAGAAAAGTAACGTTGATGTAGCTACTCTTCATTTGCCGTCTTAGTGTCTTTGTATTGCAGCTAGTTGCTCATAGTTAACGGTGTTAACATTTACAATGACATCTGGGAACCAACACTGGGGAAGCTGTGCAAAGTCCGCTATATGTCGGTTCCTGTGGATTCCTCCACCAGTTGCAGCACCAAGGATCTGGAGCTTATAAATACCCGATTTTTATACATGGACGTCCTCAAAACACATCTGTGTCTGTGCAGGAACTGGAACACTGTAATACACAAATACTGCAATGCAATGCAATAAATACTGGTAAGCTTATCTTAAGTTGTGTTGTTATAAACAAAAAGGATTGTATCTTTTTTGTGTATTTTCTTAAACTTTCAGATTTTTTATATAGAATATACTGTATATGTACCATATGTTTACTAAGTTTTCTATGGAAATAAGTGATTCTAAAAATATATATTGTTTGTTGTCTTTTCATTTATTGAAGTGTAAAATTGTAAGTAAAATTGCCTTTTCTGTATTGTTTTTGCATACATTTACTTTTGGGCCACCAAACATGTACTTTGGCCACCAAATGTAGGGGCTTGGTGGCCCGTGGGGCCAGTGCTTAAAAATATTAGCGTCTAT
>JAVQJF010093140.1:0-11623 GCA_036023855.1 Gadopsis marmoratus
GAAAACTTTCTCAGAGAGCGCAGACTCGGATCCTGATCAGGTTTCTGAGGCCGCTCTCTGTCTCTCCTCCTCCTGTTTTGGTTAGCTCCATGGTATAACTCCCAAACCTGTAAATTAAAGCAAATAACATGTAAACTTGAAAGGAAATGGCGTTCAACCCATCTGAAGGAACCATGCTCAGTCTGGAAGGATAGTGTTAAAATGTACAGGAAGGCCCTCCATGATGCCAGAGCAGCCTACTACTCATCATAAGTATTTGCAAACATAATCGAGAACGTTATTTTTAACCTGAGCCACAGTATATGAAAAGAAAAGCATGAAAACGTGTGTAAAATGACGTGATGCCATAGTATAGCATGGTGTGTGGAGTCTGCTCAAAGGCCACACACGTGACGGCACCGTAGACTGTCATGGCTGCAGGGACAGCATGATGTTCTGTGACCTTATTCATATTATGGCTATTGCTGCCTGTCGCCCTCTCTGTGCTTCTGACAGACAGCTCACAGGTGTTTGGCTTCGCCGGGGCTAAATTTACAAAGGTCATAGATGGAGCTGTGGGGCACCATACCAGCAGGGATCTGATTACTAGACCATTCGTAAACCTCACGTACATGTTTATCCAAACCTAGAAAGAAAGTAATTGTCTGGTGTTCACGTTGATGTTCACTTTGAGTTTTAATATCTTAGCCCTGCACAGCTAGTATGGCATTTAGACACAGTCGGACCAATGATGCTAACTATGTATTTGCTTGCTTTCCTTTTCTTTGTGTGTTCCATGATTGGTGTTAAGCTACTGTCACCAAAACTTAAAATGTCCTGATCTTTTTCACATTAAAACCCTACCTAAAAGGCAAAGTGGAACCCCTGACAAGACTCTAGCTGTACTGATGGAAGCAATGGTGTGGAAATGGACATTATACTGAATGTATCAAGACAAAGGGTAAATGTGGAGCAACTGTTCAGCTTGTATTAACTGCGGAACAGGAAATTAGAAATAAACCTTCAGCTCCATGTGCCTGTACAGGCAGATGATCATTCCCAAATTCCTAAATTAGAGCCATGGTCCTGGTCATTGAACCTGCTCAACATAAACACCAGTTTGATCAAGTAACATTAACTTTCGACAAAGTTGTGTGATTTCTCCAAGTTTGACAGCCAAGATTCTCTGTGTTTTGAGTGATCCTACACTCTCTTTTGATCAGCACATTAAAGTAATCTGAAGGTGGCCTTTTTCCACCTACACGACACGGCAGAAACTATATTACATATAAATAAAATGGACTTGACTTGACGATGTAATGGATTCAGCTTTATACTCGGTGGATGACCCAGGTTGGCCTACAGCTGTCGACATTGGCTTGTCTATTGGTCAAAATGTACACTCAGTTACATTGCAATGCCCTGGACGCCAAAACAGGATGTACACCAACTGGTGAGTGGCTTGTGGACAGGAAGTGGATTGTTCAGGAATAACTTCACCCCATAGTTACCACCATGGCCCCTCTCCCCATCCCCATAAACGCTGAACTGATTTAAAAAACAAGCTAGAATCAAATCTGCTTTGTAGTGCCTGAGAGGTTGACCTTCTAGAAGCACTTTGCCTCTCTGTTATGCTTGTAATTGAGTGTTATGTTCATTAACTATTAGGTCCCTATATGCAGGGAAAACCCCTAGTTAATGTGAAACAGTCCATTCATTTTCAAATTAAGAGCTGCCACTGAACCACGGGAACCAGGAAATGCAGCTCCCAGAATAGTTTCTCAGATAAACATAACCTCACCATGATGGAGCTTTGGCAACAAACCAACTTTAAAATACTGCTACTCCCACACGCACTTCCATCTTTCTTGCTTTATTTTTACCCGTCCAAATGCAGCTGTTTCCCAGTGTGGCTGCAGAGTAAACTGCTGAGAGACAGGGAGGATGGAGGGACACCGACGGGGAGGTTCCGTCCCATAACAGAAACACCAGTGACTGGCCTGGGAGCCGGATGAATCACTTAGCAACAGATGGAGACTGGGACAGCATGCGCTGGGGTCAGACCACGTGAGACTCGTATCAGCAGTACATCTGGTCCAGTCAGTGTTGTCCACCTCTGGGATCAATACTATGATGAAGCATGAATCATTAAAAAAGTGGCTGCAACAAGACGTCTTTACAAAATTCCTTAGAGACACTTTGGTAAAAAGGCACATAAATATGTTGTGTTATTATCACCACCATAGATTTGAAGGAATCCATTCTCACAAAGTGAGTTGGACGTGGTTCATTTGAGCTCTGCAGCATTTCCTTCTTCAGTTTGGTTTCTATGTAAAGGTGATAATAACAGACCAGAAATTACCGTTCACCTTTTTATTAAAACATTCATTCCTAGCACCTGTTTTAGCTTCCTAACGCTAACCTTCCCTTTCCATACTTTATTTGCTATAACTACGATCTTTCCCTAACCTTACACATACCATAGTCGACATGTGCAGATGCTGCAGAAAGCGAGAACTTAAAAACTTTGGCATTGGATGTTAAAACAGGTTGGTGTCAGTGTATGTATGTATTTGTAAATGCATTTCATTAAATAACGTATTACAATGGTTGTCAATGTCATGTCTTTTGTGTTAATGCTCTCTGTTTGGCCATTCCGTAAAATTCTTGACACATTTTAAAAGGTATCAAATCCTTGTGTGTATGTGTGAAGCACTCATCTCTTTTGGCAAGGGGACAAGAGAAAGCATTTCTGTGCTGAGTTTATTAAATAAAATCATCATTCATCCATTACTTGTTTGCACACTTCACAAATGTGTCGTGACTTTCAAAGTTGCCTGCTACCGCTGTAGCTGTGAAAATGAATACTTATTGTATTGTGCGATAATATCAGCATGTGCAGTGAGAAAAGCAACTGCAAGTCCAAAAAGTCATAATCCTGCGATGCACGATTACTAAGACTAATGTAAACACTCCTCCCTGTAGTGAGTCGAGTGCTTGGAACAAGATAAGAACACGTTGGGAGACTGACCCCGTTCTCAAGACCATTTCAAAGAATGCTGTGGTCAACTGTGTCAAGCCCTGAGGCAAGATCCAGACCCTAATACTTACTCCAAACTAAATGATCCCCAGTAGTCAGCTACCTTTTTTTAACTCCCTTTTGCAAGTTTTACGTAATGAGCAAATGTGACTGTGATCATGTGACCGGTGTAAACCGAAATAGCAGAAACAGAACTGACTCCGGTTTCTCCATTTACGTAGGTGTGCGATTAAAGCTTTTAAAGCCGCACTAATCAAAATGTTTAGATTAACAATGGATCACATGGATCACACACCAATAATGTGAATGTGAAAGGTGTCGCTCGTCACTAACACAGAAAATTATCACCAAACTCAGCAGTTTTAATGGTCAATGAGCTAATTGTTTTGGTGTTAGATTTTACTCTCGTGGTTCAGCCTCATTGCTCTCATCAGTGTCACAGTACCAGCTGTTTCCAGCTGTTCTCTCTCTCTCTGTGTCGGTCTGTGTCCACTGGGAAGGCGGGGCCGTTGTCATCAATCAGTCAAGCATACCTGTCTCCCATCATCTCATCTACCCGCAGAACGTCTACCTGCGTTTCTCAGACTATTGTGCCAGTTTACGTGGTAGCAAGGTCTAGTGTCTCGTAAATCTCCTCGTCTTAAACGTAGTCTGTATCTGAGCCGCTGTAGTCTGATCCTGTTACCCTGTGCCTTAAGGCCCTGTCATCTACCCGGACTTCAAACTCACCTACCTGTTGTCACTCTTGCCTGCGCTACACTGCAACCAGCCTCGCCATCTTCGCCTCTGCTCGTTTGACGTCTTCACTGTCGACCAGCCTCGCCGTCCTCCTCACCTGCCCTCCGGTTGCCTGTCCTGGCTGCCCTCTCCTCCACCAGCCCTACTTCTCAGTTTCCCAAGTTCCCTGTTCAATAAACCTGCGTTTCCTCCTCTTCGTTCTGTGTCGTGCGTCCTGCACTTGGAGCTCCCTGTCAGCGTGTCCCAATCAGAGTAAAGTCAAGAATTCACTGCGTTGTAACGGTGACACTTTATCCCCAATGCCAAAAGAATCTGCCACTTTCTAACATTATGATCTGACATTTGTGTCGAATTAGATTTTTTCTTGATGATGAACGCAGGGTCCAGTTCTCCCCCACAAATTAGGCAATGTCATCATTTGTATCAGAGGAGGGCTTAGTTTTGGAAATCTATAAATAAACTTTACATATTGGGAAAACACAATAATGAGGCTGTATGGAATCAAAATATCAGTGCGTGATATGAGATCAACCTTTATCATTCAGGGTGAGAACAAGGTGTTGATCTGTGTGTGTTCTCGGAGGCTACATTATATTCCCAGCTGCTCGATGCGTCAGCAACAGATTATTAATAGACTCAGGGCTAAACTGGAAAAGTCCCTCCAGCTGAGGGAGACTCGTGACAGGGGGAAACTTTCCCTGACAGGCTCGCAGGTAATTTCTATTTTGCGTTCAGTCCTTGATAATATCCCTAAACACGGCTTCATGGGAACTCACTAATCACTGTTTGCCTTGTCTTAGGGATATTTGAGACGGCCTGCATCTGTTACACGTTACAGCCCTCTTTGTGTTACAGACACGTCGTCTGCAGCAGTCTGATTCAGGCAGGGAGAAATTGTTTGCATCTATTATTCATTAATATATAAGAGCAAATTATGTCGTACCCGAGGCGTAATGAGAAATCCCTGCACTATTTGTCTAGAGGCACGCAGCAGCATGTGGCTGTCAGCATTTTATCTCCAGGCTGTTATTTCTGTTTCATCCTTTTTATATCTATTGCAGAATTACTGTCATTATTTTGACCCTGTTTTACGATGGCGACTTTAACTAAAGCATCACATTCAGTCATTGCAGGGATTGACAAGAATATCATGTTGCCTAATCATCATCTTAACTGTGTCAAGCTAACCAGAATAAACTCTGGTGAAACAGGACGTGTTGGCCGTGAAACAGTCAAATGTTACCTAGTTTCTTTCCAAATCTGCACGTATCTCCAAAACCGTTCCTGTTATATGTGACTATTTAACCAGCCTGGGGGCAGATGATATTCCACAAGTTAATAAGATTAAGTTTAGTACAATGTAATAACATTCACCTATTTTCAACAGATATATTTGACTACTTTTAGACCAACATTTAGTGTTTCTTATCTTACCTATAACAACAGACCAGTAATGGTTTGTCAGCTTAATGGGGGCTAACATTTAGGATGAAACAATAAAATGTGAACGTGGCACGTATAATTATTTTGTTTGGAATTTTTGCCAATAATCTAAGAAGCGAAGATCTTTATGTTGAGATCTGGTATTTAACAACTTTGGAAGAAGAGAAAACAGATTTGTTTAACGCGCCAACTCAATGATATAGAGTTCTGTCTTTCTTTCTGTTGTCCTTTTTACTGGGAACTATGCAAAACGTTGTTATGTAAGATTAAAACACAGACGCTAAATGTACACTGCACTTACTCTTTTCTGCTGTTAAGTGTATAACGTGTATAAGTACATGTAATGTTGATGCAATCCCATGTGGGACGGGCCAAATGTTTTGCTTCACATGGAAATAAAAAACGAACATATAGACTATTTGTGAAATGGTGCAACATAATCCTGCCCTTTCGCTCCGGGTTGTTACAGGGCGGACGACACACCCGCACTGAACACGGCCTTTACGTTGAAAGTCCTAACCTTCCGTCTTCCGGTTTAGTCTGACGCGAACTCTCTAACTTGAGGCGTGTGTTTGTTTTGTAGCCCGTCCGTCTGAGCGGACGCCGGAGAGGAGCGGGGTCAGAACGCCGCCGCAGAGGAGCTGTCAGCGGCGCAGGTGGAGCTTCTCCGTACGGGCACCGGGGACCGGGGACCGGGGACCGGGGGACGCGTCTTTGACCATGACTTCGGTGTGGAAGCGACTCCAGCGGGTCGGAAAGAAAGCCGCCAAGTTCCAGTTCGCGGCGTCCTTTCAGGAGCTGATGCTAGAATGTACGGAGAAGTGGTGAGTAGCTCTAACGACACTTCTGACGGGCCGCGGCGGCGCACACAGGTGTTACGGTGCCTCCGGTAGGGCCGGCCTGACGTGTCCCCTCGGACCGACCGACAGGCAGAAAGTGACGCCGAACTCGGCTCAGAAACATTCGTTACGCCGCAGAACAAAATGGCCTTTGGTGGGTCATTCGGACCCTTTCCAGCTCGGCATCCCATCGTTGTTACCGCGACATGAAGCAGCGAACATCGTCCTCCGCCGTCACCGAGTCACAGACGCGTCAGAACGCTGTTTGGGGACCCGCTCGAGCCCGTTTCCCGGTGTCGGTTCCCGAGGTTCTGGGTGACGTCTGAGGGGATCAGCGTTGTACCGGAAGCTGTGCGGCTCGTGTTTACAATGCGGCCGAGTGAGTTTAAAAACCAAAAAAAAACAAACCAAAACCAAAACACGGAGACGCCCCGCCACTTCCGCGTCTGCTTCGTGCGTCCGAGCCTCCCGGGACCGGCGGAGTCCGGGGGGACCGGCCTGGGGTCGTGCTGGATGCAGGTGGGGGGAGGATGTGCTCCTCCACAGCATCAGCACCACCTGCACTTTAGAACAGTGAGGTCATGACCTCAGTGCCACCCCACCCGCCTGTCACCAGGACCCTGTCAGGGAGCCCCGGGTCCGGGTCTCCTGCCCAGGGCCGCTTGGCTGGAGGACCATCTCGCCCCCCTTTGTGGGCGGCTGTCTGTTACTTTAGTGGTGCAAACAGAAGCCCAAACCGCAGCGAATCAGACTGCGTGTAGCTAACTAACATGAGCGTGTAACCAACCAATCACGCGCGAGTTAACTTGGCTGTTCAACAATGCAACAGTTATGTTTGTGTGCCGGTTATTTTCCCGATTATTTGATAGAACATTCGAAAGCAGCGAAAGATGCCCTTCACAATATGGGATGTCATCAGACGTTTTGTTAGCCGTTTTATTATCATGTAAGACCAAGAAATAAGGCACACGTCGACATTTGAATCACACTTTTTGACTTTTTGCTTGAAAATTTGCTTAAAATAGCGATTGTCAAAATAGCTGCTGGTTAGTTTTCTGTCAGTTGACTAATTGCAGCTCCGAAAGATGCAGAGTGCGTTTGTTCCAGCGTCTCGATCCTCTCGACTCGTGACACTTCGGTCCACGGTCCGTCTGAGGTCAGAGGCGACGAGACGATAGCAGCATGAAAGATAATAATAGTAGCTAATGATAAAGCCAGTTGGAGTCAATGAAGTTTAGCTTGACTTCGTTTTTTTTAAAAATCCTGTATGTTATTATGCCACAAATATGCAAACAAGACAACATCCGGCCCACCGTCCAATGGAAAGAGTCGGCAACATTGGGCCATGATCTCGTAAACACATGGCGTTTGGCTTTTGCTAACCTCGAGCACCAAGCTATATAAACCCAGCTTTGCAGCTTGCTCCCGATTAAGGCCGACTGCTCTGGGGCGGGTACTGTGTCAACAGAAGCGCTCCGCCAAAACGCTGGAGCTGGTTGTGCATGAGGTTTAAGTCAACAAGAAGGTGATGTTCATCGCCAGCTTCTGTCGCTAAACTGTGTTTTTATACCCTGCGCTACAGTCACATTCTGTTTGGTGCTGAAAAGCATTGAGACCCCTGGGCCTATAGCGAGTCCCCGTCCCAACCTGCAGGTTAGCATGTAGCTCAGAGTCCTAAATAACAGTCATGTGTCGTTTAGTCCGACTGCCTGAGTCTTGGCGCTGCAGGAGCTCCTTTAATTCCATTATCATTACTCACGGGGCAGTCGGCATGTGTTTCCAATCCTCCAGCCCTGGCTTGTATAGTGGCCCAGCTTCCTGCCACTCTGCTCTGTACTGTTCAGGAAGTATCACACACACAGGCCAGGAGTCTCTTGTTTCTGTCCTCGGTAAATCCTGTCATGCAGGGTGAGGGTTGGTTCACTTGTTCTGTACTGCAGCTCCCCTTAGGCACACAGCAGTACATTATATTACACGTGAAATGTACAGGGAAGTGAGAGCAGACTATAAATGTACGAAATGCAGAACAATGTAATATGTTTATGATGTTGAAATTGTGTATATTTGAAATGGGGTCCGGTGGGACGTTTGAGTCCCTGAGGTGTTTTTGGTGGTTTCAAGGGTAGGTGAAATGTTAGCACTGAAACTAATGCTAAGTCAAAATGAAGCCCTATTAAGGCAACATTGTGAAATAGTAAACAAAAAATATGTGATAGTACATCAAACTTATAACATTGGCCACCAAGCCCCTAAATTTGGTGGCCAAAGTCCATTTTTGGTAGCCAAAATGTAAAGCCATGTAAAAATAATCCAGGAAAGGCAATTTAGCACAACGTACGACAGCTTTTTTTAACTGTGACACTTCAATAAATGACAAGACACGAACAGAACGAAAATATATTTTTTATAATAAAACATTTTTAAATTGAAAACTCAAAGTTCTTTGTAAACATGTGGTACATATGTTCTCTTTCAGTCGCTTAGCTCAGCCTTGAACTATTGAACTAAAAGGTGTGATGGAATCGGGATGTTTGTGATACTGTAACGTTGCCTTGGCGACGGCTCGCAGTACAGGGATAAAACTCGGTGGCCACAGGAGGGCGCCTACATGGAGTATCTGGTGGCCATGAATTAACGTTTGGTGGCCGTGGTTAATGTCGAACCCTGTTAAGTCACAATTAGTTATAGACATAATTTGACAATTAGAGATAATTGTTCAAGATTATGATAACTTGCAATAATTTTGCATTAGAATGCTGAGTCACAATTTGACTTACACCCATATAATATTTATCTAGAAAGTTAAAATTTGGACTTAGTATCTGATGATTTTGACTTAAAAAGACAACATTTGGACTCACCTTCTAATAACTATTACTTAGTTCTCAGAAAATTTACTCAGGAAATCAAAATGGATACTTACTTCTAAAGCCCAGCCAATAAATTGTCCAGGTTGACATATTGGCCGAAATTAGCTCAATGCAGTCAATGCATACAAGTGGGCTGATAATTGACTGGGAACAGAAGTACACAAATGCCAAAGATATGTTTAAAACAGTGTTGTCATTCTGTACTTTTTTATAACTGTTAAATATCCTGCCCAGTACATTTCCTGTTTATTGTTTAAAAACACAAATTTAAGACCCCTGATAACCAAACTCATGGCACTGATAACAACAGATCAGGCTGCATTCAGACTGACCTTGAAAGGTAAGCTTAGCGTTTTGAAGATCAATATCCATCTCATGTCTGCGTGTTAAGTATGGAGCTGAAGTTGGAGCTTAGCATAAAGATTGGAAGCAGGATAAACAGCTGGATCTGCCTGAAGTTCAAAAATACAGTACCTCTAATGCCACGTTCGCATCTTTCAGACCCTAATTGTGTGTTCATTTCAGCCTCGTAGTTGTAATTCCAAGAGAGCCAATGAAGCGCGTTGGCATTCTGCATATGACATGCTACATTCTGGCCAAATCAGTATGTAATGCTAGCATAGCAGGTGGTTTCAAATACAGCCTTAGTGTTTTGTTGGTCTGAAAATGACTTATTGGCAATAAAGCCAATAGGAGAGGTGTCAACTAATCAGTCTGTGAACACCCACTCGGTCCTACGCAGAAGGCTGATCATGCAAAATAATTGAAAACACCTGTGTGGGTGTGTAGGGGCTTTGAAGGGTAGTACGTTTAGCTGTCTGTGATGTCATCGGTGGGTGACATCTACGATAAGATGATAAGAATGTGTAAAATGTGGCTCAGCTAGACTCAACTGATAAGCAAAAACCACCTACAGTGAAGTATCAGAGTTTAGGACAGTCGGGGGAAACTATTTAGAAGTTGTTTGACCAACATCGTCCCTCACACCATCCAGCATTCCCTCATATGGTAACGCTCAACACAGCCTGTGCTTCAAACATGAAAACAAACGCTTGAGTTATTTGCAGCGACCGCGTCCGTGTTAAGTGAATGACACATATTCCGCCTCTGCACTCTGAAAACCACTAATCTGCAGACTGCGGAAGCTAAATATTACATTAGTAGGCCAGCCTGTTGCAGCAGCACGGGAACGTGCCTATGATAAATAGTGCAGCAGGTGTAGGATTCCTGTTAAGCCATGGCTGAGCGTCTATTTCTGTTCTCTCGCTTTCATGCTCACTCCTCTCATTCTCACGCAGCCATTCTCACCAACGCAGCACACCGGTCATGCAACATGAGAAGGAAGCCCAGGCACACTGTTCCCACCGCACTTCAACCAGTAGGCTCTAGGTCAATAATGACAATACCGATTCAATACCTTCTGGGCCGAAGCCGCCAGTAGTTGATCATTTTGCACCCGTGTTTGAATTATTCATGCTGTACTTTATCCTTTCCATTCATTTGTTTGATTTATGATTGTGGTTTATTACAACTTGGCTTTTGTTTTCATAGTTTTGGCCATTATTTCCATCGGGTATGATACAATCGCACTCACACAAAAGTAACCGCTGAGCGTTGGGAACATGGCAACATCGCGAGTCACCAAGGAACATGAAAAGTCAGCCAATCAAACAGGTTGGAAACAGACCAACCTTTTACAGACATTACACAAACCACTTTATTTAGAGGTCGAGCTGAACGTGAGCACACATGAATCTCAAAACTGGGTGACATTTATGTCCTCTTTCCACCAAATTAGCTCTGATTCTTGAACCGGTTCCATTCAGGATTCCTGAAACCTCCGTATTATCTAGCGAACCAGCACGTGTTCCTACAAGGTTTGGGCGGAACCAGTGTTGTGTATTGTGCAATCAACAGATTGCACAATACACAACAGAAGTAAACAGTAACAGCAAGATGGTGGATCACATTGATTACCTGCAAGCTTTTCTTCTGTTACTGCAGACAAAAAACAAAATTCTTTATTTATTTTCTGTCCAAAAAACAAGCACGGACCAACTATTAACGACGTAGAAGACCATTACCATAGTAGACCATAGACCACTGTTGCCTTGTCACCCTCTTCCCAACCTGTAATACAGTGTATGACGCGCCCACTGATGTCGTCACGGTTCACACTTCAGAGCAAAGAAAACATTATATTTTTAGGTTCCAGCTGGAACCAACTTTACAGGTTCCAAACCAGTCTTTTTTGGTTGAACTGCTCCGAAGGGTTCAAACGGGAATGGAACCCATTCCATGTTGGTGGAAAAGGGGTATTAGTGAACCTGTCAGATTGCTGTGTATGGGGGGGCCTTTAGCAGTGTTGGCATGTTCCAGTATACTAACAACTAACTAACAACAGCTAGTAATCTTATCATTACTGATGGTAATGATGACCAGAACTATGAAAATAAGATCCATGCTGTAAAATAAAGGGACAAACAAGCAAAACTAGATTTCTTCCAAAGTTTTCAACCATATCTCATGGTCTTCCTTCTGCATATAGAGTTTGCTCAGTTGTCTTCACACGCCATGAAAATTGACATGAAAACAAATCAAATCAAATCAAATCAAATTTATTTATATAGCGCTATATCATAACAAAGTTATCTCATAGCACTTGTAAATATAGAGCAAGTCCAAGCAAACTCTATATCTACAGACCCAACAAT
>JAVQJF010093148.1:0-15827 GCA_036023855.1 Gadopsis marmoratus
TATCCACTGTCCCTCTTCAAATTTCCAGCTCTGACCGCCAATGTTCATCACAGGAGGTCCACACTCAACGCCCAGCTCTATTTCTCTTGTTGAACGATCCAACTAAGAGAGATGAGAAAGTAGAAAAATAGATCAGTCTGCCTACACACCCAATGGACAATAACACAATGTCAAGCTGCAGACCCTGTTGCACAATTCACAAATGTTTTAATTAGTTTGCTTTTGTTTATTCTGTATATCCTCTTTAATGATGGGTGTAGATTTAATAAGCGGTCAATAAGACCCTTTATTTGAACTTACACATCAGAGCACGTTATTTAAAGTCTTTTTAGCACAATGAAGCTCTTTAAGAACAGTAAATTCTCTAAACTTACCATGTGAAGGCTGGACAGAGTTGCATATATGCGAGGTGGCGTCTTCTTTGGCATTGTTAGTGATTTTTTACGGTCCTGTATAAAAAATGGTAGAATTATTATTGTATAGACAGCAGTATCACATAGCAACAGTATCATCTTCTAGTTTTACGGCGGTTGGCATCCAGGTGCACTACCGTCACTTTTGCTGTGGAGTGTGGACCAGAGAGCAGGCATACGATCTATATCTCCTCCCTCAATACAAAACCCTTACCAAACCCTATCACTCTATATATACTTATCCATCATATCCTGTAAAAAAAAAAACTGTTTCTCTTAAAAAAAGTAACACTATCCTGACCTGTGCTCTCGCCTATGCTCAGTAATTCTATTAATGTGAATTCCTGCACCCCTAACTGTATCCTTCATCCTCTCTGCGTTCTGTGTAAAGTCACTATACCCTTTCATTCCATAGTAATTGAATGCGCTCACCAAGTCACTTTTACCTTTTCCTTTCTTTTTTACCTCTAGCAAATACCAATCTATATCAGTCCACACAAGCATCCATGGAGCCACCACCAGCCAAACTACTATCGGGCTTAACCTCAAACCAAACACTCCCACCTCTTTTGCTATGTTACCATCATTTTACATATAGTTGAAGGTAACGCTATTGGTCTGTAACTAGTGGGTTTCAATGGATCCATACCAGGTTTTCTTATCAGAATCACTGCTTCTTTCTAAATATTTGGTAATTTTCCCTCCTCCCACACTCTGTTATAAAGATGCAGCAACTTTGAGAGCGTTCCTTCCCCTTGATGCTTTAGATAACATAGCAAACTTGATTACCTGGAGAAGTATGGAAGAGTATAAGGGCCACATGTGAAGTATCTTTCGTTATGACTTTTGTGTGCCAGAATTCTGACTTTAATCTCAGAATTCTGACTTTATTCTCAGATTTCTAAAAAAAAAACAAAAAAGGTCAGAACATAAAAAAAGAAGTCAGACTTCTAAAAAAAAAAAAGAAAAGTCAGATGTATGGAGGAGGGAAACCACATGCTGACCGAAAATGACAGAGTGACTTTTTGCGCGTTCAAGGGTCCCAGAGGAAGCGTTTCATTAATGGAAGAGCAAAAGGTGAGTGAAAAACAAATATATGTTGGCTTGGTGCCTGGCGTTTGTAGCAACAAAGAAAAGGCTGATGGAGAAACCAGCTGTGAGATCAGGTCTGTGCAGGTTCCTGCAAAACTACAACTACATTTAAAATATTCCACATCAGTCAGACATCATTGAAATTATTGTCTGTCTCTTTCTGCAGAAATGTAACAATGTTGAGCTATTTAAGGACAATTATGTTTCTATTTTATTTCCACCCCCCCCACAATTTATACTTTAAATGTTGTGCTTTCTTTAACAAATCAATATTAAGCTTTTTGCAACTTTTTAGTGCCCTTAGGAAGGAATAACCTTCAAATCATCTTCCTCTTATAACTTCTTCATACTTTGAGCTACAGAATATTAGTTTTTATTTATTTGTATTGCAGCTCTCAGCTTCCAGGTGATACAGTTCAGCTTCTAATTCTTCATTTCAGATTTGTGCATTTTCTGCAGTGTTTTTTTTTTTTTTACAGCTGTCCAGTTTAGCACAAGCTTTTCAACAAATATTAAAACCTTCCACATCATTCATATCTTTTCGGGACTTTTTCAACATTTCAAGCAGCCATCCAGTTTAGCGTCAGCCTGTCAGCTTTTCAGCATCCACACGCATTTTCTGCAGGAAATGCAATTTTTCTAGTTAAATTTGATCTTATGCTAATTTAACGTCTATAGTTTAATAAAACCGGGGTGCTAGGCAACAAAAACTACCATCAGTCATCCTGTCCTGCCATAAAGGACTGTGACCCCGCCGATTCATCATGAAGCCCCAGTGGCCTAATGGATAAGGCACTGGCCTCCTAAGCCAGGGATTGTGGGTTCGAGTCCCATCTGGGGTGGACTGTTTTTCCTCGGTGACGGATGTGTTGCCACGCCGACCGGCTTGAGAATGACGACACACGTTTTCCAGCAATAGAAAGTTCACATCCGCCGATCGAGCGGCAGGAAAACCGCGGCTGACATGGAGAAGCGGAGCATCGAACTCTGCGTGTTGCTGCTGAGCGCGTCGGCTGCAGCATCAGCGCAAACCTGCCGTGAGTAACGTTCCCGTAGTGCTCTCTCTCTCTATATATATCTATATATATCAATACATCTGAACTGAACTGGTGTGAGGACAAGACGGAAAGCAGTTTTGTAACCCATTATAATTCAGTTAAACCTACTGTTTAAAAAGGAAGGTTGTTGGCTTATATGAAAAATGCATGTGGAAAACGGATACAAAAATTATATTTTAGATTTTATATAATGCACATTTTTGTTTGTTGTGTTTTGGTCTATTATATTCTATTAACATATCTACATGGCCTAATGTATAGTCATTTAAAAGTATTTTGTATTTTTTTTTAAATATGTCCATCCTCGAAATATCACATCTTTATATATATAAGCAATTCTATATGAATAAACTTGACCTGTATACTCTATTTAATTGTTTTTTGCCTCCCTCTATTTTCACCCATGTTTACTGGGAGAAAACCATATGTTTCCTTGTATGTGCAAACTTACCCATCCAATAAATCACATCTTGTTTCAAATAGTAAATTCTCTTCTACCTTTATGTCCCAGTAAAACTATTCATTGTCAACTCTTGTGCTATTTTATAAAGATTACTATTCATTTTATGGAAACCAGTCAAGCAACAAACGAGAAAATGTAAAAAAATAAAAATAAAAAGGTGGTGTTATCCTTATGGTTCATTCTATTGCTGTCATGACATTATCTTACATAATGTGTGTTATCTAACCGCAACCCTGTAACCCTGTCCATCCTCCTACAATGGTAGAGCTCCAAGAGGCCACTGTGTACTGGGATGTTGCCCAGAAAAGTGTGATCCTGAAGCAGGGGGTGATGGAGACAGAGGGGGGAGCCTACGGTTACTTCAATGACACGCTGCTCCTCTCTGGATGGGGCGTCTTGGAGATCTGCGCAGGCCATGGAGGAATCGCACAGGAAGACGAGACCACCTTGTTTCTGGCTGGGTACCTGGAAGGTTATCTCACTGCTGGGTGAGGGTCACAAACATAATTTGTATAACATATCTCAAACCAAAACTCTTTGGGAGCACGGACTCACCAGACAAACTCACCAGGACACATCATCAGCTGAGGTCTTGTGTTATTACAGCTACTGAATCAGAATCAGAAAGCAGCAGATGAGCAAATTAGCAGGGCCAATCGGCATCAGTTTAGTGCAACAGCGAGAGTGTGTTTTGAAGGTCAGTGATGTGTGTGTCTCAGGTGTACGTCGTGTCATAGTTTTCGTTTTACATCAGTCAAAGTTATTTTACAAACTATTACAATTTACAGCAATCTTGCAATTCAGTCTGAAACAGCTGAGGGGTACTTTTCTAACTTTTATTCTAAAGGTGTTTGCTCCATTTAGCTTTGGCTCACTGTCACTTGGCACTACAGCATTGCATTGTGAAATACTTGTATCAGCGTTAACATATTTCAAATGCAAAGAAAAATAACTATATTGTATTTGTCTAGAAATGATCTATTCTAAATAACAATAACGTGAGTTGTGGGAATACTGAGAAAATGTGGCAGCAGCTGTACGTCTTCATAAAATGTTATACAAAAGGCATTTTTTATTGTGTATATAAAGGTAAAATGTACTTTCTGAACATTGTTTTACATCACTGAGTTGGTTTAATTAATTGGTTTCTCATTTCTGATCACAATTTTGACTTTCACTGTAGCTGTTGGTCTGTCTTTACTTAGTGTCATAGAAATGGTTTAATTCCCACTGTTCTTATTCTTTTTGTCCGCAGACAGATGTTCAACCATTTCTCCAACATGTACCCTCAACTCATAAAGGATGAGAAGGTTTTGAATCCCCTGAAGAGGTTTTTAAGGTACAGTCTTACCATCGGTTCACATCCGTGGCTTACCCTAGCATTATATCTACACATATTTGCAGAAATTCTGGCTTTCACTGAATGATTTCTCACAGCAAACAAGACCAGTGGGCCAGAGAGCAGGCGAAACTGAGGAGGTACAGCGACCCCTTGTGGAAGCATCTGGGACTGATCCTGGCCCAGCTGGATGGACTCCACGCCGGAGCTGCACAGTGGGCCAAAATCAAACACAGAGAGGTGTGTGTGTGTGTGTGTGTGTGTGTTGGAGAGATGGTGAGAGAGTTGTCACAGTATCAATCCATTCATCTGTGCCACTTCCTGCCCAGCCTCTATCGGCGTTTGCCCTCCAGTTTCTGAACGGTGTTGGTGACCTCCTGGACCTCATCCCAGCTCTGACACCTCGCTCCAACTCCTCCACAGGGGCCGGCGCTTTCAGGATACCAGAAATGGGCCACTGCACGGCTCTCATCAAGGTTAGGCCAAGCTCATTTGGCCCAAGCTGTGTGGGAGCACTTGGGAAGCCGCAACATGGGCCTAATTAGTTTTATTGTCAGTCCTTGTGCATGGGTTTCCCTCTTCTTGTCTGTCAATGAGTGTAAATGGCCATAAGGAGGGGGATATTTTCTCTTCCACCTACACCCATTCAGGCAACAAAGACAAAGTGCAAATGGAAGTGAGGACTGAGTGACGCAGTGCAATCAGAAATCCTACATCATGATACTTTATTTCAGGAACCCTAATGTTGCTATTATTTATGTGTTTACTTAAATTTCCTTTACTTACGTTACCCAGAATTTACATACAATATTTCCAATTATTTGAAAACAGTTTGTATCTGCTTTTTCTTAACTTTTCTTAACTTCTTAACTTAAAAGTTGTCACATTTTCCAGTAATGTGTGAAATATTCAAACGTGTGTTTCATCTGTTTCTATTGGGGTTGTTAGGATTAGGAGGAGGAAATAAAAACGTTAAAATACAGGGTTTTGGGGTTGTTCAAAGGATCCATTTGCATTCCATGTAAATATGTCAACCTAATTCATGTCCAGTATTTCTGCTTATGAATAACGTATGGTTAATTAAAAAACCTGACTGAGAACCTACAACCATGCTAGCAACTTTAGCATGGTGCAGCAGTGCTGTGAGCTAAATGCTAATGCTAGCATTTACAATAACAATGCTGATGTTTATCGTTAACCACGTTCAGCATCTTAGTTTAGTGTGTCGGCATGCTATTGTTTGTTAGCACTAAGCACAACGCACAGCTGAGCCTGATGGGAATGCCATTAGTATTGGACAGATCAAAATTTTGACCTGATGATGGCGCTAGATGAAAAGTTTAGGGATCACCAATTTAAAATGATAACGCAATTCAAGCATGATTCATTTTCTTTTAAATACCTTACATGCCCTACCTAGTAAGGAAAACTTTGATTTATTGCTCCCAACACAATGTGCACATTTCCAACCCCACTCACTCTCCTCTCTGTGTCTTAAGATGCTTCCAGGCTTTGAGAACCTGCTGTTTGGCCACTCGAGCTGGTATATGTATGCAGCCACCATGCGCATCTATAAACACTGGGACTTCAGGTTGTCTGACACACACACCGCCGCTGGAAAGATGTCGTTCAGCAGCTACCCTGGTAGACACACACACACACACACACACACACACACTTGCACAAAGTAAAATATGCCACACGAGATGCACAAGACTGCATTTACACTTTCTCCTCAAAGATCATCAGAGGACTGACATGGCATAAGTAAAGTTGGGGAAAGTGAGATTTACAGCTTGTTTTCAGTGTACATGTCCTGCATTTTGAACATTATAGAGTTTGTCAACCTTCAGCGCAGCAGAGCACGGCTTCCTTGTGAAAGCCCTGAGCGGAGGTGAACAGCTTGTCGCTAATCCACGCGGTTTCGTTTTCATCTTGGAAAAGATAAACACTGGCATCTAGGACTTAATCCAAATCCCCAATGAACATTCTCTGCTGAAAATAATTCTTCTGCTCAGCACACAGCTTAGTCAGTGGCGAGGAAACGTCCACCCAAAACAGAGCCATGGTGAAATGTATTCCCCCTCTGTCACGTCAGAGGAGGCTGAGTAATGTTGTGGGCAAAGATTTGCAGAGTGGTCCAGGCCATAAAAATCCTCTTACAGGCTCTATTGCTAGCAGAACACAAGTGGGTTTAAGCACTATTTTTAGAGGCCAAGGATGTCACTTCACTATATTAAAATGAAGAGATGAAACACCCTCCTGTACTGGAGGTGGTGAGTGACCCCTGCAGCCTTCTTAAGCTGCTTTCTCTATGACCATGTGGAATATTTAGCACACGCAGCAGATCAAGGCCAAACAGAACAAGAAAATGTGCAATATAGATACTTTGTGCAAAGGTAGAAGTAGGGGTGGTGGAAATATTCCTCTGCCTAGTATTGTTGTTATTGATATCAGCAGCAGAATTGTATATTCATTAGTAGTAGCAGCAGAAGTAGTAGTGATGGTAATATGATGGTAGTAGCAGGAGTAGAAGTAGAAATATTTATCCTTCCTTTATGTTGTAATGCATTTTAGCTATGATTTCGGTCAAAACCAACTCCACTATGTTTGCCAGCTAGTCTCGATAACGTTACAGTGGTTTTTAGCGCTTGTTTGCTGAAAACAGCTGCCTGCTGCAGTCAAAAAAACACGAACAGCATGAGAGAATAAAAACAAATCTTCATCTCCAAAGTAACCAGTAATTATAGCTGTCACAACATGTGATAGAGTATAATATTTCCCTCTGAAATGTAGTGCAGTAGAAGTATAAAATAATATAATACGCAAATATACTAAAGTACAAGTACCTCAAAATTGTTCAGTACTTTCCACTACTGATAAATAGTCATACAAAATACATGCATGCTGTATGAAATTATCTTACCACAACTCTGTTTACTTCGTCCTCATCCAGGCTTCCTGATGTCTCTGGATGACTTCTACCTTCTTGATAGCGGCCTGCTGATGACTCAGACCTCCATCAGTGTCTTCAACGTCTCGCTCTTCTCGCGGCTCGGCCCTCACAGCCTGCTGGCCTGGCAGAGAGTCCGCCTAGCCAACAGCCTTGCACACAGCGGAGAGGAGTGGGCGCACATCTTCTCCAAATACAACTCAGGTAAAACCCTGCTGATGTGAGTCAAGACAAGGAGATTGAGAAGATTATTTTGTGTGGCTTTTATTTAAAACCAAAGTAGGCAAAAAAAGAAAAGACATTTTTTAAATACATGCGTAAGGACTTTGCTTCTTCAATTGAGTAGAATCTGTAGGAGCACTGTGTCCTTCCAGACGTGTCAGCGTGTGACATGATGAAGATGGTCCCTGCTTGCAACTGACCAACATGGTGGTTTGCCTATTTAAAGCAAGCTTAAGTCTCCTCAATTTGATTGTAGTGCAACCGCTGTCTGCCCTTGAAAACTAACAGCATGCTATGGAAAATGGTAAACGGATACGTTAAATCTGTGTAATCCACAGGCTGGATAAAGCATGCAATACCTAAGTATTTAAAGTATGATACTTACCATCAAAGAACTTGTGGATTCTGTGTCTGTGAGGCAGGAAACAGAGCATGTCCCCCTCTGTATTTTAGGTACATATAACAGCCAGTACATGGTGGTGGACCTGAGCAGGGTGTCACTGGGACATAGTATCAGGAATGGAGCTCTGACTGTGGTGGAGCAGATTCCCGGGAAGGTGATGCACTCTGATCAGACTCAAGCTTTACGCAGAGGTAAGAGACAAACACCTATCTATATATTTGCTCCTACAGGTTTTTCAGTTATATCCAGGATGTCTGTGGTGATGTGTCTGGACAACCTCTACCTTTAGTGTGCTACATTTGGCAGGTTATTGGCCATCTTACAACATACCATTCCATATTGAACTCTACAACCTGAGTGGATATGGTGTGATGTGGAAGAGATATGGAGAAGACTTCTCTTACGACCTCTGTCCTCGAGCCAAAATCCTCCGCAGGGACCAGGCCAAGGTGTCTGACCTCAGATCCCTCAAACACATCATGAGATACAACAGTAGGTGCAACCATCACTCTTGTATTCCTCATATTTCACATGCTTTCCCGAACTGAAAGGACTTCAGACATGTGACAGAAAACACAAAGGATATTGTAGCTATTTTCAGACTGTAAGCAGCATCACTAAATGTCAGACTGGTTCTGTTTCAGACTATAAGAGAGACCCCTACTCCAAGGGCCATCCGTGCAAAACCATATGTTGCCGTAACGACCTGAGACCAAGGAGTCCATGTCCAGGAGGTTGCTATGACACTAAGGTCAGACAGAGGTCATGAGCATTCTTTGCTTAGCAAGAGTCTACAGGCACGCTAGCAGCTCTCTGAGGCTGCACTTAGGCACAGCGGTGCTTTAAGCTAAATGCTATGGTTATCATGCTAACATACTCACATTAACAATGCTAACATAATGGTGTTTAGCACGTATAAAGTTTACCATGTTTACTATCTTGGTGTGGTGTGATCGCATCCTAACATTTGATTATTAGCACTAAGGACAACTGAGGCTGATGAGAATGTCATTAGTTTTGCAGGTATTTGGTCATAATACAAATTATTGTGCCAATTGAAAATGTAACCTGATGATGCTTGATGAAACGTCAGAGATCACCAAAGTCACTAGGATTTATCTTCTGGGGCCCATGAATGTCTTTACTGAAGTTCATGGCAATATAACATTTTTCAATCAAAGGTCCCAGAGTTTAGAATAAGTACATTGGGTTACTCTGCCTGAACGAGCTGCTAACGTGGAAATCATTTTTTTACTCGGCATGCTTCTTCAGCTTTCCACTCTAAAGGAAAACAAAAAGGGCAAAATTGAATCCTTATGGTTTCTGGCTTTAAAAAAAGGTTAAATTTCATTTAATCAGAAGTTTAAAAGTGCCATAGCACCCACATTGGTTCAACCCAAACATAATAAGTGAAATACAGGTAGGTATTTGATATTTGAACCATATTAAATGACCTCACTTTCTTCCCGTTACTCACTCGCTCCTTCCTTTGTGCCCTCCTTACCCATTTCTGTCTCACGGTACAGGTGACGGACTACCAGATGGCTGTCCAGCTGGTCGCTGAGGCAGTAAATGGCCCCACCACGCAGGGGGGCCTGCGTCCGTTCTCGTGGCAATCCTTCAACCTCTCGACTCATCAGGGTCTCCCACACACCTACAACTTTCCCTTCGTCACCATGAGGCCCACACTGCATCGGCCCTGAGAGTACAGAGGCGGGAGGAGAAACCACCCGTCCAGCTAGAACAGATCATGCTTTCCTGTTGAAATCAGGGATCTGAAAAGGTTTTGCCGTCGCAACACTGGACATACTAAACCATTTACTAATCCACTGGGACGTCGTCATAACATTTTAAATTTTGAAATCAATTTGTTTGTACTGAATACCAGCCATTAAACACAGTGGGACGTTCCTGTTGGGATAGCTACTGCTCTCATTTCCCAGTATCCAGTGAGGAGTGGCAGCATTATGACTATGGGTATTATTATATTAAATGAGTAGTTACTCTGTATTAACATGAAGATTGCTGACTTATCAGCAGTGTTTTCACACAGACAGTGTAAAAGTTTGTTAAGTTCTATGCAATGTTTGCTCAGGTTTACACAGTGTGGAACTAAACTCTCCGACTGACTTTATGTAAATTGTAACATTAAAAGTATTCATATATCGTAAAACGTGGTGCGTTTTCTCCTTTATTCGGGATTCAGAATAGTTTTGCAAAAACTACAAGACCCAGCTCTTTTGGTCTTTGTCAGGTTTGCCAGAGAGAACAAGACCACCTAAACCTTTTGCTTTCAAAATAAAACGTTAAAATTCGCTTTTTCAATTGCTGAGATGTTCACCCATTTCCATGGAAACGGAATCATCAACATAATTTCACCATCAATACTTAAAAGAATGCTTACACAACATGTGATTGTATGACACATTCTCCACCGTTCCCCATCATATAGCACTACAGAATGCTTAAATATATAATAAAGCTTATTCTAGATAGTGTTACTTCATATATGTTTTATTGGAAGGTCTTTTTTTTTTATGTCGAGAATAAATGCAGCAACATTGCCAGGCAGCATGACGTCACATCCCAAACATTATGGATTATTGACAGCAACAGCAGACCTTCATGCAGCAAAGCACCAGCCAGGTGCCTTGTTCCACTTGATACACACATTTCTCAATCTGAATAAGGAAAGTCGGATTTCAAGCGCAGGTGGGTCGTAAGCCTATAACCATTTACACGAGGTGGTGCTATTACTTTGAAAGTACCTGCCGGATGTGCGACATCACATTTCCGGTAGCTTCATGCGGCTGATCCCGGAGTTTGTGCGGGTTTTGGGGCGGAGCTTGCTCGGTTCGTTTTTCGGGGAGGCAACGGCGGGCGGCGGACAGACTCCCTCGCTCGTCTCCCGAATCGCGTCTATCGGTTGTTTGCAAATGGCAACGACGGCGGACGACCAGCGGGAACCGGCGGGCGCCTCTGCGCCGTCTCCGCACCACGGCTACCCGCACCACAACAGCAACAGCAACAACAACAACAACAACAACAACAACAAGGACAGCGAGGCGGGGGAGAGCGCGACCACCGCCACCGCCGGCACGACCGAGCCCGACGGGTCGACGACGTCGCAGGGCGTCGGTAACGGCTCGGTCATCAACCCCACCTGGGGGAGCAACGGGAAGTGGGTCCGGCTGAACGTCGGCGGCACGGTGTTCCTCACGACGCGGCAGACCCTCCTCAAAGAGCAAACTTCGTTCCTGTACCGACTGTGCCAACAGCAGGACCTGCACTCGGACACGGTGAGTCCGGTGGACGTGACTTCAACAGGCGGGGAAGATGTATTACGTTGTTGTAACGGGGGGTGGGGGCTATAGAAGCGTTATTGACAGTGGTGACGCTTGTTAATCATGTTGCCAACATGTCGTTGATGGAGACTGCAGAGGTCGGCTGGCCCAGCCTGAAGGGCAGCGTGTGATGTGACCCCTCTGTCCGCCACGGATGGAGACAGAACCGGTGGAAAACCAACGTAACATTTCGTCTCGCTGCTGCAGTGACTTTACAGATGGGCCGTGACAGGTGCTGAAAGTTTGGCTTGACGCGCACTAGTTGCATCCCTGCGAGATGTATGGCCACGGTTTGCTTTTCGCGGGCCTCGCTGTGGTCTGAAAGGTGGATTTTCTCTTGAGCTGACTAAAGGGGATCGGGCTGAAATATGTGTGCAGGTCTTGGCACGAGATCAGGCCTGTTTTGGCCTGAGAGGTCTCCTAAGGCAGGTATAGCTGGATCACAGTGGCCTTAAAGGGGACCAAATCTAATATACTCGCACCGACTACAACTCTTGTCTGCCCTGGAAACGCACACCTGCAGCTCCAGAGCAGGCGTGGAGATGAGCAGGTGATGCACTGTGTATGTGCACTATGGGGCTCGCTCTCTCTCTCTCTCTCTCTCTCAGCATAATGTTGTGGTTTGAATGTAGCCTGGGTCAACACGTGCCTCCTCTCTCCTGCACGGAGCTGCACAGTCAGCAGCTGCACAGCTGGCATCTTATGGGGACTGGGGGGGGGGGTGTATTGTGTGTCCCTCCCAGTCACATGTAGACTGAACACGCTGCAACGGCTGGCAGGACTCATGAATGATGCAGATTTCTATTACCCTGCAGCCTTTTATCTGCGTGTGTGTGACAGTGAGAGAAGGGTCTTCGTCGCACCGCAGCCTGGCGTCTACTGTAAGTTGATTATATTGCGGTCGGTCCAAAGCTGTAAGAAAATTAGCTACGGGGGGGTGTGATATGCATGCAATGTCATGTCGACATACATTTAATTTTATATTGCGGCAATAACAACGCTACTGTTCTGTATGCCTGTGTTAGACAGAACAGTAGAGCTTAACTAACAATGGCAAAAATGTACTAGTTTCAGCTTCTCAAATGTGAATATTTTCTGGTTTTCTTACTCTTCTATAAAAGTAAACTGAATATTCGGACTATTGGTCGGACAAATTTAGAAATCTGAAGATGTTGCTATGAACGTTTTTTATCGTTCCTAATCGTTCCTCATGTTTAGCTTCACCAGCAGAAGAGCAGGTATTCCTTCAGCTAAAGTGACTAAGCCAAAAATATTTTTAAAAAAAAGACAAGCACCAAAATAGGGCGTTGGGAGGTTTTTACACGACGGCAGCGATGACTGCTCCCCTGCTTCACCGCAAAGGCTCCGTGGAAACAATATTCCCATGTGACCTTCAGCCGCGACCACACAGGAGCTCTGCCTCAAGACACTCAGCCACACGGCGAATCTCTCTCAAACACACACCTACATCTCTTCTCCTCCCTCATCTTGTCGTCGTCCTCTCCTCATCCTCGCTCTCAGGCAGCTGACTCACTGTAAAAAATAAAGTAAAGTTGCCTCACGTCCGTCCGTTCTCGCTCGCGTCTGTTACTTCTGCTCCGTCTCTTCTCGAGCGGCACACAGAGAGAGACTTCCATTTTTTGCTGTTTTTATTTTCTGCCATCCCCCAAAAACATGACCTGAGCTGGAGGCGAGGCTCTGGATCTGTTGTGACCTATGGTCGTGATTGTTGAGGCGCATCAGAGCTGCATCAGAACACAGCCATCTGTGTCAGTATTCATTGTTTATACATTAATAGATGCTACAAGGCTTGGCGCAAGTATTTTCTTACCAGACGACAGACATGTTTCAGGTTATTATTTAAAGGTTTGCCAATTGACCCTGGAGATATGGATCATTTGTTGTCTGTTCTTGGGTGTAATGTGTGTCTGTGTGTACTTATGTCATTATGTAAGTTAATGCTTCCCCAACAAGGACAAGTTTCTTTGTATTATATATATATATATATATATAGCCAAAGGTAGTTTGGTTAGATAGTCACTATGCTGCTGTGAGTCAGAAGAATAATTACAGTAGAAACATGAAATCGCAAGAAAAAGGTTTTTAAAAACTGTTTTTTATCCGGCAGTTTTACCCTTCGGAAGCCTCATGATGAATACGAACCATGTTTCTTGGAACGAGTAATACCCACTGATCTGAACAGCTGTGAGCGAGGACGACCGGTACAACAGATTTAGTGCACAGTTTACCAGGCGGGAAAAATTCAATCTGTCTCATTCGCGATATTTCCAAAAGGCAACACAGATGCAACTGATTAGAGGAAACGTTTAACCGTCTGTTCCTCTCAGCTTGTCAAACTACCAGAGGCGTGTAAACGTTACAGACCGACCAGGACACGGTGCCTGACAAATTAGAGCTGTGTCGCAACATCAGCCGACTACAGACGTCACACAACAATAATCGTATGGCGTGACGTCGCCATACCAAACTCTGCAGATGATATTGCGCAGGTCTTTCAGGCCACGTCACCTAAAATACTGACCGCCTCCACTAAAATACATCTTCGGGAAAGAAAAAATTAGCCGTCAAAAGAAGAAGAGCTGTTGTTGCTTTTGTTTAGGCTGTCATCTACCAACTGAATGGATCCAGAGAGCAGATCCATCAGGATCTGGGTGGCCTCGAGAAGTATGACGTGCGTATATTGAAGGGTTTCAGAGTGCCAGCAGCGTACCGTCTTTCCCAGCAGACACGTGGCTGAAACCAGCCTCTGCTCTAGTACACAGAGGAGCTGTGTTTTCTTCTCTCACTAAGGAGAGAAGCTGATTTTATCCGTGCTGGAGTCTCCCTCTCCAATCCGCTGACGTCAGCGTGTTTCTGCTCTGGGGTTTGTGGCTGTTTTTACCGCCCCACCCCCTCTGTGTGTGACTGTTTTTTAATGAGATTACAGCACCTCAGCTGCCGCCACCCCCACCCCCCCCTCACCGAACCAAACCCAGGGCTCTCTGCTGACCTCACGCCGTCCCAAGCCAATTACATTATGTAGCTAAGATTCAGCTTTGATGCTAGATGATGTGAGCTGAACAGGTGTAACGGAGACTATAACACCACATAATCGTATTACCACAGATCTGTGATTATCAGCCGTTTGATTCATATTAAATACCAGGGGGATCAAACGGGTGAGCTGCGAGTGCCCGAGGTTGTAATGTGGGTTATCTGCACATTTTCAGATGTTTGGTTTTTTTTTTTTAGAGTAAAGCTCTGGAAGTCTTCGTCCCATCTCGCTGTGTCAGCTTGGATTCCACCACATGCCTGGACTTGCTTTATCACCTTATCTGTGCTGTGAGATGTCTAATAGCAGCCATTGGCAGGGACCAGTGATCATGACAGAATAAAAAGCTAGAGCCAAGGTTTTTATTTGAATAAACAGTACGGAGTTGTGTGAACTTGTCCATTTTCCCTTTTTATCAGGATACACAAATATGATTTGGTTTGAGCCACACAATAGGACCTTCTTAGGTATTTAGTTAGAATCCAGGGCTGAAATTCACAAACGTTTCCTAGGAAACAACATGAAAAGGTTGCTATTTATCACAACAGTTCTTAACTATTTCCTTATCTGCTTTGCCGTTTTCTCTATTACTTAAATTTACTTAATTAAAGCCGTACAGATGGAAGTAATATCGGTTGCAGTTAGCCACATTTTATGTGCTTCTAAACATCTAGATATCTAGATAAACATTACACATACAAGCCTCTTTTAAAGAACGTCCTAAAAGGCAATGTCCAAAGAATGCATTTTTTGCGAGGAGGTCCCCCGGAACCTTTCTTTAATTCAAAAAGCTGTTTCATTCGCCCAGCCAGGAGCGGAAGCACATAAAATCAAAATGTGTTAATCAGTGCGAAGCCGCCGCGACCAAAACTGTCACAGATGCTGAGAAGTCAGTGGTTCAGCCAGACCATCTGTGATGCTGGGGGATGATGAATTAGCCTGATCCCTAATTAGAAATCACACTCGTGTCCATTTTCAGAACTCTTTAGATCAGAAATGCACGGACAAGCCAAATATTTGCATCTTTTCACTAAGGCTGAGCTGTATATCTCTCTGTGTATCTGGTAGGTACTCTATGCAAGCCATTTTGGAAGAAAATTAAATGTGGCTAAGTTAGCCTACGGTAAAGCCCAACAGTTTAGTCTATGTGAGGGATAAGTTTAATTACCTCCGATTTAAAGCAACTAGATGTTGAATGCAAAAATGCAATAAAAAGAAATAATGAACTAAAGCTTCCCAGCTTCCAGAAAACCGTTTTAAATCCATCCATCCATCCATTTTCCACCGCTTATCCGGGGCCGGGTCGCGGAGGCAACAGGCTAAGCAGGGTTATCCACACGTCCCTCTCCCCAGCAACGCTTTCTAGCTGTTCCCGGGGGACCCCAAGGCGTTCCCAGGCCAGTTGGGATATATAATCCCCCCAGCGCGTTCTGGGTCTACCCCGGGGTCTCTTACCGGTTGGACGTGCCCGAAAAACCTCCAAAGGGA
>JAVQJF010093158.1:0-33127 GCA_036023855.1 Gadopsis marmoratus
TAAATAATGTTGATGAACAAAAGCCAAATGTCTGCGCTACCTATGACCAGTGTACTATCAACTAAATAAACCATGAGTATGTTCTAACCTTGAAATGTGTTATTGTTTTCATCCGTATAATATTGCAAATCAAAATACCAATTTAACTAATGTGTGACCAGGCGTGGGCTTACCGTAACTTTATATAGTTGCGTGGCTTCAGCTGGAGCCGTCACAGAGGGTGGTGTCTGTTGGTCGGGCAGGCAGAAGATCTGTCGGTCCACCACTGTTATCCAGGCTGATGGTCAAAGTTTTTTCTTTTCCTTTAAGATATCTCTTAACATCTACTGAATGAATGGGACACAGACATTAAGAAGATGAATCCTGCTGATGTTGATGATGCCCTGACCTTTGCTGTATTTCAGCCTTGAGGTTGACATTTGTGGTTCAGGGTGAAATTTCTATTGGATGGAATACCATGCAATTTGCTGCAGATATTCAAGGTCTTTGCGAACTTAAGTGATCCTCTGATTTTTTTATCTAGCACCATCATCAGGTCAAAACTAATAAACCAAAATACTGCTAGTGTAACTTCAGCCTCTTTGTTTTGTTAAAATGTTGGAATCAAGTGATTTTCAGAAGCCTGTTATTCCAGTACATCAGAGAAACTAAAAGTAGTGGATTTTTTTTTTTATCGGAGTCCCTGGTTACCAACAATCTATTCACGTGTTGAAATAAAATGTAAACTGTGTCTTCAGCGTGTGGGGGCGCTGAGCTGTCTCTGTTTTAAAGAGATCACGACAAACTTTCCACATCATACCAGGTAATGACGTGGATGTAATGATGGCGTTGAATCATGATCATGCTTCTCTCTCTGACACACACATAGCTGGACACATAAAAATAACAGTCATTATCTCCTCAGGGAATAAAAGCTTTGTTTATCCAGTTAGAAGAAACCACCAAATGTTTTCAATGACACAGTATATTCACATCTTGCATCAACTTGCTTGCTTCCAACTGCTGCAAAGCTGCTCAGTAAAACCAGTCAAATATAATGATACCGTTTCCTTCAGTCCTTGATACTGTGGAGCAACATTATGCTTTGATAGCTTAGATGTGTGTATTGGCAATTGAACCCAGGAAGTAGAGGTGATAGCGTTCGTGTCACCCTCTGGCTGCAGCTCTTATAGTTTATTTGTCCTCAATGTGTCAGATTACGGTTGTGTAATCAAAGTCTCCCTTCCCACTTGCAGGAATACTCCAGTGAGCGTCTAAAGAAGACCAATGAGCTGCTGAGGGGCATCAAGCTGCTGAAGCTGTATGCCTGGGAACACATCTTCTGTGACAGTGTGGAGGAGACCAGGGGCAAAGAGCTCACCAGCCTGCAGGCCTTCGCACTTTACACATCCATATCCAGTAAGGCACTTTGTTTCCTCTGCACACACTGAAACTTTGCTCTCTGACATTTGAACATCATGAAATAGTTAAAAAAAATTAAATGTTTCTACCTCAGTAAAAAAGACATACACAGGAAGGCTTTATACACGAGTATAAAAATACGTGCACAATATGGTCACTCAGTACTTGTTTGTTTTCCACAGATTGTCCTGCTTATCTTCTCTCACATGATCAGTGGTTGCAGCCAGCGTGGCACCAGTCCTTGAATAGACCAATCTAAAATCAATTATTGTAGACTTGAAGAGTGAGCAATCATAATTAGACAATAGACAATTTATGAGAAAGAAACAGAATAATTTCACGGCAATGATAGAGACTTAGATTTATTAACTCTGCTAGTGCTGAGACTGCACTGTCACCGCACCAACAACCTTGTTTTCACCTTGACATCCGAGTGTATTTTTTACATCATATTTCATGGCATTTTGAATTTACTGCATAGTAGTCAATATATAATATATAATAACGAGCAAAGAAAAGGGGATGATGAGCAACAAATGTCCTTAAAACACTCAAACACAGGATGTTGTGATGTGATGCATGTGCTTGCTGACTACTGGTCCAACAGCACCCCACAACATGTATTTTTGAGTCTGTATGATTGGTTTCCAGGAGTTGTTTTGAAACAAAAAGGATGTTGAATTTTCTCATCTCATCTGTAACCAAGTGACCATTCCATTCCATGATCACACCAAATGTGTGAAGGTTTAACAGAATATCTGACGTGAATAAACTACTGGTGTTTTTTGTGAGAATGTACAATATAGCAAATAGAAATAGTCCATAAATAATTATTCTCTGCATTACATAGTTTACTTTCTCTGGGTAAAGTCCTGGATCACGCCTTCATGTCTTCCTGTCTGTTTCTCTTCCTGCTTTCAGTTTTCATGAATGCAGCCATTCCCATCGCAGCTGTGTTGACGGTGAGTTTAAATTCTAGCTCTGCCATTAATTCACCTAAATGCAAATGATTCAATATCCCCTGCTTAAGGCCAGGCTGATTACAGTCATGTCTAGGTAACAATAAACAGAGCCAGTAGCTATTGAGCAGAGTGCTTCCTGTTGACTTTGCCCCAGTGTGAAGGACAGAGACAGTGCCAGGCAGTCTGACTGTAAGATGTCTAGTGATATTTCAAGTGACACAGTGGAGGGCTTTCTAACAGGGACACACTAATTCCTGTCTGTATTTATAGAAGTCCTTCATGGTTGTAGACTTGGGCAATGAGAAATTAGAAAAGTCAGACAGATACCAACGAGAGGGACGATTATAAGCGACAAATGTAGACAAATGCTTCTTCTTTGATTTGATTTGCTCGTGTTCCTCCAACTCAAGTTTAAAAGCAAATTGATGCTGGCAGCCAGAGAATGACTTTGAACAGGCCACGAGGCAGCCAATCAAAAGTTACCAGTTCACAGGTTTAAGGATCTAAATCCAGGCTCTTGAGACTAACCTCAGGCCATTCTGTCCTCGCAGACATTTGTGGTTCATGTTCACATCTCCGAGGACGCCGATCTGTCCCCAGCTGTGGCCTTTGCCTCTCTGTCCCTCTTTCACATCCTGGTCACCCCCCTCTTCCTGCTCTCCAGCGTGGTACGCTCCACCGTCAAGGCTCTTGTTAGGTGAGAAACTAAAATAATGTTTTTACAGTAGAGTGCACCCTTAGATTTATCCTCTCTGTGCATATTTAACTAAATGACAAAGAATACAGCTTCATAATCTGCAGATAAGCTAGGAAACGCTGCTTTGTTTTTGAATGTTTATTGGTTGGGAAGTGTCTAAGAATAGTCGTGCGGAAGGAGATGTTAACTGAAACAACAGAAACACCACTGGCAATGAACAGAGTAGTGAAAAGCGACATGATTAGGTGAAACACTTTTCACCTTTGGATCAGATCAGCCTTTGTTCATATACCAAAAGTGCTTAGTTTCTCTGGTGTTTCTGTACACGTATTTCAGCAATTAGCTACAATCATTCTGGCAGTTGCTGCACAACAAGTCAATAACTCCCCATCATGTCATGGCTCTGGATGTGTATACTGTTTTGCTTATTATACTGACAATGATTACAAATTAGACATCACAGACTTTCTATATGAGCCTTTATTTAACTGCAGCTGCTTTTCCCTCTTGAACGTGGAAGTCACCTGCAATCCTTTGAGATCCTTTGTCTATTTTGGGCTCTTGTCAGACACCAGGATAAAAAAACAACAACCCTACACTGTATATTCAGCCCCTCAGTTTATCTTCACACTCACAGCATGAGAAGATGTTTCTTTGCTAACAGCATTGCAAATGCAAAGTCATCGTGCCACTTTAAATATATCCCATTAGGTTTCATTTTTAGCGTTGCCATTTGTTAGTTTTCCTGTGGACTGAGACATTTTATCTTTCCATTTTCATTTCATTTTGCTCTTTTGACGATAGGGACACATCTCATACTGATGTCACTATTGCAGGGTATTTGCTCACACACACAGGGGTCACCTGTACTTCTTTACTGTATACTTACCGTCTTAATCCATGAGACATGTGGACACATAGATGGGTAACTTAGTGCCAGCTGAGAGAATCTGTTGTTCAGCGCAGATTGAATCATTAGGCATGTATCAGGAAACCATTAGTTCTCATTTAGGTAGTGAAATAGAAGATGTGTGGTGGAAGTCGGAGATGTAGATATATGTGAGTATGTGTGACAGAGAGAGAAAGTAAAGATAAAGCTCTTTCTTACCGTGATCTGTAGATTTCCCAATCTGTTTCACTGAATGAGCTATAGGGATGCCGTTACCTTTATATGGATGAAAGGTAGCTCATTTAAAGTCTATGTTGCTTGTGTGTGTGTGTGTCTGGTGTACTTGGTGTCTCAGTTTCTTTCTCATCTGTTTTATCTGCAGTGTTCAGAATCTCAGCGAGTTCTTCTCAAGCGACGAGATTGGAGACGAACAGGAGACCAGAGTGATGTCAACCTCTGGCTCCAGCAATCACAACCAAAATAGATACCAGGCTGTGGTGAGCACATGTACTCCATCACAAGCTTTTTTGTGATGGCTTGATTTTAGGCAACAAGGTCTCCCCCGCTGGTGCGTTCAGGCTGTCTCACTTTTCCTTGAATGTTGTTTTCTTCCCCCACCTTATCTTCCTGTTAAAATCCCCATTTACCCCTTTGTCCGTCGTGCCTGATGTTATACAACCCTCCTCTAGTCATCCACTCACCCTTTCCCTTCATCCTCCTCCTCCTCTTTGTGCCGACACCACCAGCCCCTGAAGGTGGTGAATCGCAAGCGCCCCCCGAGGGACGACTGGAACAACTACAGCGCACAGGGGGAACATGAGGGCCGACCCTCCCAGGACATCGACCAAGACGTCTGTATCAAGGTGAGAGATGAAAGGAGAGACCAGTATCATCCTCCAGACTCCACCAGGTCTAGACTATATCGAAGTGGTGCTGTAGCAGTTTGGCCTTTACAGTTTAGAATATTTTACCTTTTGTTGAAGGTCAGACTTTTCAAGCTGTGCTGGCTGACTCTCCAGGTTTTGTCACAATCAAATCGGTCATGTAGCAGTTATGACCTTTAAAGATTTCTTTGCACAAGGGACATTGAACAGATGTATTGTTTATAGCCTCTTGAGATACATAATCTCCTTTTCAATAAGCATCTTGACAGGTCATTACACTACATTTACATTACATTTCTATGGTAGGACAGGAAAAAACAATTCGACAATTGTCATCAAAAACAGCTCCAAAATCATTGTCGGGACATCAACAAATGTTGAATAATCCAAAAGATGTTATTGATAGAAGTAGGTGATTGAGGTATTTGGCTGTAAAATATATACAGTATATACTGTGCCTAGGTTTATGTATCAATCCCATCCACAGTATCTCAAAATCGTCTGAATGGAGAATGATTGCTCTTCAACTGCATTTTCACAGTTGAATTAATTGCCCTGAGATTTCATCATGACAACATAGTACACCACATTTTGGACACCTCTGATCACATTTTGACAAAACTTGGAATGATGTGTCTGACATCTGTGCACTGCAGTTTTCTAAATTGCACTGATTTGCCTCAGAGGAGCACTATAGATGTCTATTATTAATATCTGGGATGCTGTTGATTGGGTTTTCATGAACGTGAATAAGAATGAGGCCACATTCAGTTTTTATTGCCTCACTGCCACTCTGCATCATTTTGCATCGATGACATGTTTACTGTTAAATTGCAAAAGAGTGAGTTCATCTCTGTTTGATGTTGCTTCTCTCAGATAACTAGCGGTTACTTCACCTGGACCGATGGACCACCAACACTTTCTAATGTGGACATCAATATTCCTTTTGGTGAGCATCAGGCAGCGTGATGTACAATCTCCACTTCCTCTCCTTCTTTGTTTCTCTCTCCAGTTTCCTTTTGTTATTTACCTGTTTACTTACTTACCTCTCAGGTAAGCTGACTATGATTGTGGGCCAGGTGGGTTGTGGAAAATCCTCTCTGTTGCTGGCAGCACTGGGAGAGATGCAGCGAGTATCGGGAACAGTCACCTGGAACAGGTCAGTTTCAGTTTTCTGTCCGTGCCAATCAATTCTGATACAATTAAAATGTTTAAATCACTGTTAGAATTTGAATGATTGAGTTTGCCTTTGAGTGTCTCCTGTGCTTAAATGAAATGGTGCTCTGTGTCAATACAGCAGTCACCCCAGTATATCAATAATCACCTTCCCATCAAATTCAATTACAAAGCAATATGATACATGTGCACTCAGGGAAACCTATGTCCTGATTGTTGTAATGTTCATTCTTGAAATTAATTTCAGTCATGAAAGGTTCATCTGAAGAGAATTGCTCCTCATTGAGACCCAGACTGCTCTTGTCAATATAAGCAATATCAAGTTTTCTTTCCTTTCCTTCCTTTTAAGCCTCTCTGGGAATATGTCTGTCAGGGACTGTTTTTTTTAAGTTTGCTTTTATTCATGCTTTCTTGCAGCGATAAATTCTACATCCCCGACAGGGTAATGTAATCGGTGTCAAAACCAGACCTCTTACCATGACACGCATACATAACATAAATGGATTTGTAGGTTGGTAAAATACCTTTAGATTTCTTATGGCTGATAGATGGAGTATAGAGGAATGCGAGGATCCTTTCATGCATGACTGACCCAAAATTAATCAAACGCAGATGGGAAACATCCCAACAGACTTGCTGTGGCTGCAGGCTGGAAACCCACCTTTTCAGACGACGCCTTCACATGCCATGCTAGCACTTCTCATTCCATTTTAAAAATTGCTCTTAACACTTTTTGACTTCATCTATCTCATATTTCTATGGAGGTTGAATGCACTTATTGTAAGTCCCTTTGGACAGAACTGCTTTATATATCTGTGATTTCAGACCTTTTTATCAAGTGACTCTTCTATGCAAATAACTCTCCACCTCTACCTCTTGTAACAGGTGGCAAATTTTCTTATCTTGAAGGTCACTTACTAGCTTTTTCCAGAGCTTTTGGCCATATCCAGCAGCTTTCTTCGGCTACTTAAAATTGCTCAATTGTTTATGTATGCAACGTTATTCACATGAGAGTGGTCATATACTGTATGTGGTCACTGAAGAAGGCCATGGGATGAGAGCAAAAGCTCCAGAAAAAGCTAGTTTTACAGATTTTGTAGTACTTCACATTGTAAAGAAGCTCACTGCAGTTCCTGAGAATTAGGGTCATAGTTTTGCTGCTAGAAAGTGTTGCTGGGGAGAGGGACGTGTGGATAACCGTGCTTAGCCTGTTGCCTCCGCGACCCGGCCCCGGATAAGCGGTGGAAAATGGATGGATGGATGGTTCTGCTTTGTTGGATGTGACAGTTAAGGACATTTTGTGACTGTGATATTGATTATTTATGTTTAATAATGAATTGTTCCACTCTGATGGGATTGTGTTTAGTTTGAAAAATGACAAAGAAATCCAGATCACTGACAGGGACAACTGGAGCATGTTGTTTGGACTGGGCCTCTGTTTTCAATGCTTTTTGTAACCTTCCTAATAGTGCTGCAGAATGTGGATGGCCAATCATAGATTAGAGATTCATAAGATTGGCCATCCACATTCTTTTCAGCAAAGGTAAACCCAGATCTAGAAAAGCAAAGCATATTTGATATAGCTCATCTAAATCTGAATCCTCATGTGCCGCCTGATGCATTCTGAGAGTCATTAGCCTTTATCTCTGGCATCTGAGTATCTCGTCACCTACCCAGGATTGCGCCACTATCACTCTCCATTTGTCAACAAAGTTGAGCTCCCCCTACTTTATTGTCACGGTGTCCCTGGCAGCCGCACACACACTCACACAGCCCCTCCTTCTGTCCCAAAGCCAGGGCCATGCTGGCACTCCCTCTGATATTAGGTTGGCTTGTGCACCCTGCCGAGTGCCAAACCCTCTCCCTTATCATGTGGCCCATGGACAGACTAAGGAGCTGTCATTTAGACTTTCCCTTCATTTAGCGTTCAGACACACAGTCATCGGAGTTTGCCCATATGTTTTCACTGTGTTTGCTGCTGTTATTGTTGTTATTGTGCTGTGTTTCAGTCGGGAACATTTATAGCTACACTTAGATGAAAGGTTGTATCTGGGAGGGTAAGGGCCTGCCCTGAATAGCATGCGACAGATTCAGCACAGAACAAAACACAGCAGATTCAAATCACTGAGATACGAAATGCACGTAAGGCAAAAGGCAGTAAGAGGATAAATGAGAGCAGCATGGGCCTGGCAGGATCTGAGAGAGTGTGCAAGCTTGTCAGATTTATGAAGACGGCTTCACTGACTTGTTTGTCACTGACTGGTGGCTGCGAGAGTCAGCTAATCAGCTGATGGTGACGGTGACTCTCCATGTGTTTATATAATCAAGTAACGAGAATTATTTTGGTTGCTGGAGAAAACGGTTTCACTACAGGGGTAACTGAGTAGCTGCTCTGGAGATTTTGATCATCTCACATGATCGGCCTCAACAGATTGGGGGTGCCCAGTTTTTATGGAATATACATTTTTCCGCAAGGACTTCTCGTCTAAGTTGTCTTAAAGGTTTTAATTGAAAGGTAATTCTTGACCTTTGGAAACAACAGTTGCCTGGTTCCAAGATCAAGAATGAACTTTCAATCTCAATATACAAAGTTTTCTGTAGTGTCACGTTTGCTTCTGGCTACATTTTTTTTTTAATCAAAGGGCTGTCTTTTCTCTGAGCTGTAAGGCAGTATGTAACATGGCAGGAAATGGATATAATGATGAAATGATAACACAGCAGTCACATCATCAGGAACAAGTCATGCTTTATGTTGCTATTCGCTGTGTTAGTTACTTGCTTTTAATAAATGATTTTAGTTATTGATCAGATAAAACCTGTTAGTGGAGGGAGCCATCTTTGCTTGGGGAAGGGGGGGTTGACGTGTTACCAACACCATATTTCACAAATAACGTCATTTCCATCCCCCCACCCACCACAACCACCACCACCATTCCTTGCCCACCTGCTCCCTCTGGCTCCCGTTGTCCCCCCCTCCCCCCCTCTGTCCTCCCACTCCAAATATGGCACAGAACAGGGAGCGTCTGGGATTTCTCTGTCATTCAAGTGGATAGTATTTGTATCATGACCCCCGTATCCTGTCAAAGCAGTGCAGGTTGGATATCTTGTGTGCAGCAAGATCCAGAGTCTCAAAACATGGGAGCATAGCCAGTTGGAGAGCGACGCTGCGACGCCAAATCATACCTGCTAAAGTAATGAACCGCAACACAGCAACTGGCTGAGCCCTGCGTCTCGAACCAGAGGAAGGAAAGAGTACTAGTGTTCCAGATATTGAACTAAAGATCAGGGAAAGAGAGTGAAGTACAGACATTCTTTAAGAGAATAAAAAAAGGGAAGCATTTTCTGTCCTTATCAGGCGTGGTCTTCACAGTAAACGTGCTCCGTTACTCCCCCTCATCATTAGGGGGATTTGGGGGACGCTGCTGATAGAAACTCCCTTGTACGACTCTCGCATGAATTCTCCTCTAACACAACCTTGAGAACTCAGGCTCATTCATTCAGGCTTCAGTGTCTTTTAAGTGTCGTTAGATGATGAGGTTTTTTCTGAAGGGGTGTTTACATTGTGTGTTGTTAGAAATTGCTCATTTTAGCCCTGATTATGGAGGAAATCTCCATCTCCCTACAAAAATTTGACTTGTTGACTTTTATGTTGTAATCTTAACATGAGTAATTGACAAAACCATCTCACCACATCTTTCACTTCAGAACTCGTTTGTTCTTCTTTTTGGAAGTATTCATTTTTTCAAGTCTTTTTACACGTGAAAATAGACACAATTCAAATGGGAAAAATATCATCTTGGAAAAGGACATTTTATATGTTTGACACAAAGTTGTAACGTAATCACTATAGCATATATTTAAATGGTGTATTTATACTCTTGCCACTTGCCATCCCATCATCTTTGTAATGTCTAACTTCTTCTTTGTCATTAGTTGCTGAGAACTAATTCAACTGGAGCCTTTAAACTTAACACTGATGTTTTTGGTAAAAACAAACAAAATGATGTACTGTAAAAAAATTATAATAAATATCTATAAAATAATACATAAGTGAAAGTAAAGTACATAAATGTACAGATAAATACCAAAATTAACATAATCTTTAAACATGTTACATGCATTTTGTTTTTGTTTTCACAAACTCTAAATCATATTTAAAGATCTGAATTTGAGAATAGAGTTGCTGACACCGTTCACATCAATTTCATTTTCTTATTTTACACAGTAACAGTGATGTTTACGTGCTTCTTCAATATAACAGCTGTGTCTCTGCATATTAAAGCTGCTGCGGTAAACCGGTGTAAATTGGCCCACACTCTCGGGTTGTTTTCAGATCAGTCACCTTCTCAGGACAACTGAGGACGAGAGGTGTCAACTTGTCAAACCTATAAATACACTGCAGCTTCTACTGAGCGTGTGCAAAGCCCCAAACAGCCAATCAGATTTTAGGGTTAGGGTTAGGGTTAGGAGTCTGACTGTGAATGGTTACATGCATGTGTTGGTGAGTGTGTGTGTGTGTGTGTGTGTGTGCACTGTATATGTGTGTACACTTTGAGGCATTTAATTATCCTAAAAACAAGATTTTATTGAAGTTTCAAGGCTTTTTCAATTTTAATAACCAGACTTCATTAATTTCCCCAGGTGTCTGAGAGTTTTCTCTGTATTTTTATTTTTTTTTATAACTTTTGATTACGAACAATTGCAGAATTGTTAGATGCACTTGCATTAATATTTCTTTTTTTCTCTATTTTCTGCAGCCTGCCAAACTCGGAGTCAGAAGGAGATGAAAGGTAAGTGCTCGGAGTAAAGATGAAAAACATTCCCAAACACACAAGCCTAAAAACATGCCAACAAACCATCATGTCATTTTAGTCGTGCCTTAAGAACACATTAGAACACATTTTATTTTGACTCAATACTGACTTTTGTCAGTATGTAACTCCATTACAAATATTTGCAGCCTGGATTACAGGAGTATTTTCAGAGTGCAAATATACTGTAGTACACACTTTGTTATTATGAGAGGAAAGTTGTCTGATTCCTCTGTTGCATATAAACAAAAGTGGACACTATAAATCAGTATTCTAAATAAAGCTCTGTTGACAGTTGACATAATTGTCAGTGGTTTAGCTAAAGCAAATAGTGGTGTTATTTTAGCACACTGAGAATCATTGTTTCTGTTTGTAACTCAACTGGCCATTCACTGTTTTTTTGACGGCTGGTGTCTTGCCACCAGCTGATGCCCCTGTTTCACTCTAACCAGACACTGACAGAACATGAAACCTTTAGCTATGTCTATTGATAGCATAATGTTTTTAGGGTGTGAGTGTCTGGCAAAAAATATTATAGGACAGAACATATGTTTGTTTTTATAGTCCAGTCAGGGTCACTGTAAAAGACAGCTTCAGTGTAAACGTGTAAACAAAATACTGAAGCTCACTGAAAGGATATTTCAATTTAAGATTCATCTAATCATTTTTTCCTTGCAATAATCATTTTCATTTTTGCACCAGAGCCATTTCAGAGCGAAATTTTAATATGCAATGGCACTGCTTGCATATTAATAGAGTCAGGGTTGGTTTTATTTGGTCATAAAACAATGTATACAAAACATACTTAATAAAATATACCCCATACATGAAAAGATCAAGGTTCAACAGTGTATGGGTTATTTCTAAAACACTTTTAAAAATGGCGCACTTTATTATTTCAAACTATTGTATGTGCTAATCGCCTCTCACAATATATTATTTAATGATTAATGTCATAGTATCATGTATGTGATTGCAATCTACGAACAAATCCTCGCAGGGAATTTTTCTTGTGACTGAGTTGGCCTCTGGATGCATAACTACATCAGTAAAAACTCAATATTGAAACAGAAACCTTTTAGCTCCCCCTGTCTCTTTGCTCTGTCATTGGTGAGAAAATCTTTGGCCGGGATCAGGGATAAACACTGCTGCCTATTCAGGAAGGAAGGATGGCACGTTGTGTGTCTGTGTGTGTGTCACCTTGATCTTATCGAGTCTTCTCTAAGGATAGAATTTGAAAGAAAAAAACATACCAGTAGAATTGGAGAAGGAAGAAATCAACACAACATCATGAGCCCTTTTTCTGATTGTTTGTTATTTTGTGTTGAGCTTCCCTTCATTTCCCTGGACTGATCAAATGTACAATGTGGTATTAGATGGCTTCAGCAGTCACTTTTAATAATGTATCACATGGTTCAGTTCCAGTACCTCACTACAAAACAGAAAGTTAGATCAGTCTTTCTGCTTGTATGTCTGCAAGTTTCAGACACTAGAAATACATTCACACATTTTACACTCAAATCATTCGTTTCTTGCCTCATGTTGACGTACTAATCTCAGCCCGAAGGAATCAGATCCTCTGAGAATGTAATGCGGTGGAGTCCAAACGACCTTTTGCTGATTTCCATTTCAGCAAATTACAGGAAGAGAAATTGGGGTAGTGTGGGGGGGGGTATTTTTAGGAGCGATAAGATCACAGCTAATGATAGATGTAGGGCAGTTGTTGGCCTGTTTGTGTTTACGCTGCTGAACAGTGGCATCATTGCCATAGTGAGGGAAGAGTATATGGGCTAGCGTGTGTTTGTTTTTGTTAACCATTACAGGAAAAAGGTGGAGTTAGTGGTTGTCATGACAATAGTCTGTTAATCTCAGAGGGAACAGTATTGCTTATCTAATGGTTTTGTATGTGTGTGATATCTTCTCTGCAGTCCCACAGACAGAGATGCAGCAGGTGACGGGGACATCAGGTGAGCTCAGACAGCAGCATCCTACACACCAGGCAGTCTCCATGGAGATGCATCACCGTTATCAGCAGAGCAGAACAGCAATTCTCATGGTTATCTAGAAACCAGCTGAAGATAATAGAGAACAAGATATTCCCTCTGTTCACAGAATTTGCCCTGGCGCCTAGAATGCTTATTGACTTCACAAATACACCACAACCTTGAATGATCCCTGGGCCCATTGTTTATGGACTGGAGTTATTTTTATAACTCAGCTTCTGAAGCTGAGGGGTCCCTGTGGTCCAGAGGTTAAACGGTTTCTTAACCTTAACCCGTGTGCAAAATAAAAGACTCATTAAGAATTAAACATAGAGAGCACATGATTGCTTGTTTTCACACATCTGCATGTGTTTGAATACCCCTGGTAGGAAGAGGGGCGCTGTGGCCTACGCTTCCCAGAAGCCCTGGCTGTTGAATACGACGGTGGTGGAGAACATCACCTTTGAGATGCCGATGATCAAACCAAGGTATGTCCTCATACTCGCACTGAGCGGTTAAAACACTGTATGGTTACATCTGTTATAAGTTTAAACCCTGCTGAGCTTCTCCATGGGTGCTGATGGCGGGTAGGTGTATGAGCGGAAACACATTTTATTTATGTATTCTATTAGAGAGTCAACAGTAAAGGGATGACAGGAAATTAGAGGAAAGAGATGACAAAGTTTTTTCAATGCTGAAATAAGAGCTGACATGCAGCAGGTCGAACTGGTTCAAAGGAAGTCCATGGGGGTCTATTTAGTCTACCCTCATTCATACAGTATCTATGTGGTTATATCAGAAACACCTGATATACAAGTTCAACAGCACCACAAACTGTAGCCTCCAAAAACTGGAATCAACTCTCAAAATATTGAGAGGACTGCATTAGTTTCAGCCAGGTGTACACAGTAAACTGCTCACTTGCATTAGTAACCACCACCGTGTGTAAACTGTATTCCCCGCATTAATTATTGAACTTGCTGTCTGAGGACATTCTCCTTTACAGTGACATTCAGAGTAGTTAATTATTAACAGCCAGCCAAAATAGAGCCAATAACCTCCCTGCTCCCTGAGGCCACTGTGGTAAATTGGATGTGCTGATGCCTGATTAAGTCAACGGTTTGATTCCAGTGAAATAAACATCTCAAATGAACTGTTTTGACACTGAGACACCTGGAGCTGGGATGACTTGTCTTCTTGGCTGAAGGTGTTGGTGTCCTACTCTTTAGTTGCAGTGCAGAGCGTCTGCAGTTTCACTCCCGGCACAACAACGTGCTGTTTTCGTCCGCGTGGGCTCAGTCAAAAACATACACGTTCTCTCTTCCTGACATGCACTCAAACACAATTGCACTCGCTCATTAGTTGCATCCTCACAACAAATGGTCTTTCTGAAAAGTCCGCTGCTTGCATTTATGGTTGCTCGCTCTGAACCTAGAGGACTGCTTTTACAAAATACATCTAATGGGCTGCTGTGGTTTGTTGCTGTGGAGATGCTGAAGGAGATGTTTGCTGAGCCTGTCCTCGCTGTCTCCTCTCCCTTTCTCTTCACGCCTCTCTCTTCCTCCCCCCACGTTCTGTCCTGCTGTCTGTTTATTTTCTAGCAAAATGCAGAGTGCTGAACTTACTTTCGGGCCACAGCGCCGTGAATTTCTGAAAAAAAAGATGCCTTGTGGTCAAGGCTGTTGTAATCGCCTGATAATAGGCTGAACTATTTAAAACAGGGTTAATCTACCTTTTCTGTGCCGTGAACCTATATTTTTTAGGTATTTTAGACACACTGCTTAAACCTGTAAGTCTGGATTCTACAGGAGTTTCAGGACCATGTGGGCAGCTCCAAGTGGACCGCTGAAACTATTCATCTTTTCATTTTCAGTGTTCAGACACATTTATGGGCTGTGTTATGGAGCAAGTTAAATATAAGATTATGTATCATTCAAATTGATTTAGTATCTAGATTATTTGCCAACAGGTGAATAATGAGCAGGCCCCATAGGTTCCTTCGGGCTAGTATTAGCAGCTGCTCTCTGCCCTCATCTGTATTCTGTCTCTGTTTGTGCCCGCCAGATACAAAGCTGTCATCGAGGCCTGCTCTCTTCAGCCTGACATCGACATCCTTCCACAGGGGGACCAGACGGAGATCGGGGAGCGGGTCAGTATCAGAGTAAAAGCTGCAAAATTCTTTGAATTCCTCTATTTTCCAGATGTGCCCGTAGCTCCCGCTGTGGCTCACTGTATTACAGAACCATTTGTTGTCATTACTGTACAGCGAGGATCAGATGTTTGTGTGTAGTGAGCTGGACTGACCTTGTTCAGCCAGAGTGCTGTCATGTTGTATGTCTTCATGCACCAGTAATGCAGGAAACAAACCGCAATCTCCTTTTGTTAGTCTGGCGGCGAGTGCCACACGCATTCATGGATGTAATCATGTTGTCCATCCCTCTTTGTAGTAAAACCTCGTAGTAAAGGTGTTCTTCACATATTTTCCTGCCAGGGTATCATCCTGTCAGGTGGACAGAAGCAGCGGATCAGCGTAGCCAGAGCCTTGTACCAACAGACCAGCCTGGTCTTTCTGGTAAGTTTGAACGCACACACACACATCATCGATCAAAATAATATTTTCAGTTGCTGGACGGCACCTTTAATTAACCTTGTTGGCAGACAGTCTATCAGTATTCACAGTGAAACAGTGTTTTCAAAGCTTTCCCTGAAGACTCAGATGTGATTCTGTTTGTGATGCCTACCTACGTCAGCTGTCAGCTTTGATGGATTTTACTTCCTCTCACTTATTAAATAACCACTTTGTATGAAATATACATAATGAAATATATATAATGAAACATTATCAATTAATCTGCAGATTATTTTCCCGATTCATTGATTAACCCTTTAGTTTATATAGTGAAGTGTTGAAAAATAGTGAGGCAATGGTGATTTGCTTGTATTGTCTGATTGGCAGTCTAAGGCTTGAAGATTTACTGTCACATATAACACAGGAAATCAGCAAGTCGTGACATTTAAATGCTGGAACCAGAGCATTGTTGCTATTTTTGCTTGACAAATGACTCAAACGGTTGATTATCAAAATAGTTGCAGATTTGTTTCCTGTCGATCAGTTCATCGACTAATCATTGCAGCTCTATTTGCAGCACACATTTTGGAAACACAGAAGAACACAGATGTGAAAGATGAAGTGGTCATTTTGATTGGTTATGATTTACAATGTATTATATGTATTAATGTATTATAGCAGCTGATGAGGGGACTACTGCTCTATACAGCAAGAAAAACTAAGATGGTCCTTCAGGGGAGGTGTTGCCTTTGATGAAATTGAAGTAATGTGACAAAGAATTTGACTGTCAAAACAATTTGTTTTGGGGAAGCAAGTACAGAATTAGCATGTAATTGTGCCGTAGTGTCATTGCTCTGTGCTAAGCTGGTTAAGTGCTTACTTACATTTTCTGCACCATTTAGAACACTTTTGGTTATTTCACATGAAAGCTTTCAGTATATGTGTTTTTCTGTGTTCTTTTGTCACTGGTCTGAAGTGGCCTCAGTTGGAAACTCAGGTGGAGTCGTGTATTTCTGTTCACACTTTATCAACATTTGAGCCAAAATGTCATGATGGTTGTGGGTTGTTTGATGATGTTGCCAGACCTCTGTGAGTCATATCTAAGCAAACCACAGCCACACACTCCTCTAACATTGATTTTGATGATTTGATTTTTCAGGAATATTTAATATTATAGAGAAGGTTTTCAGGGTTTATAAACATACTCATAGTTTGTTTTTGTTTGTTTTGGTTTCTTCTCCCCTTGCACTTTTTCTTAATGTCTGCTTGTGTATTTTTTTTAGGATGATCCGTTCTCTGCCTTAGACATCCACCTGAGTGACCATCTGATGCAGGACGGCATCCTCAAGCTCCTGAGAGAGGAGAAGAGAACGGTGGTGTTGGTCACACACAAACTTCAGTACCTACTACACGCAGACTGGGTAAGAACAGTGTGTGTGTGTGTGTGTGAAACAGATGTATTTGCAGCTTTAATCTTATCCAACTGGATAAACTGTGGAGTTACAGACCCTTTCACTCTTTAATAGTCACAGTAATTGATAAGATTGTCCATTTGTGATGGTGTTACATTATTCATGATGTAAACATTTTGTTGTTTCATTTGGGATCGGAAACCTTTATCTCAGAAAGATGCCAGAGCACATAAACATTTATTTTCAGTATCAGCTAATACTGAAGATTACATTACTTCTCTCTACTTTTGTGTGTGTGTGTGTGTTTAATCAGATTATTGCCATGAAAGATGGCACCATCCAGACTGAAGGGACTCTGAAGGACATCCAGAACTCTGAGCCTGAACTCTTTGAGCAGTGGAAAACTCTGATGCATAGACAGGACCAGGAGTTTGAGAAGGTGATTAATGGCTGGACACTACAAAGTCACACAAAGTGCTGATGAGTCCTTAATGGCTCTGAATTCATGATCTTTGCTTTTGCGCCTTTAAGAGTTTGTTGACTCAGAAGAGGTGCAAGCAATCCGGTGCTGCTTGGAATGAAAATTTGATTACCTCCATGTTTGCTTAAAGTCCCCACAGATTGCCGTCTTTAGTATCGCGGGGAAGAATCAGATGTTTATCTTTGTGTCTCCTGTCCTCCAGGAGACGGTGGCAGAGAGTATGACAGATCTGGAGAGGAAAAACCTGCGGCGGGCCATGTACTCCAGAGAGGCCGCGAAGACTGAAGAGGACGAGGAAGGTGAGAGGTCACATGTCACGATGTGTGGATGATTGTAATCAGGGCTTTCCTGATTTCAGCCTGATTATACTGTGCTCGTGTCTGCATGCTGATAATGATGAAGGCGGAATTCCTGGCTTATGCTCATCAGATTATCTTTAATGGTCACACTTACCGCAATGATTTGAATGACCAGAAATCTCCCGTATTTCATTTGCTTCCTCTGTTCTTTATTTATTCTATCCTGTCTATGTAGAGCAAACATTACAAGAGTGTGAAATGCTCCAGACCTTCTTGTTCTGTGAGCAACCAAATCTTTACAAAACCACTTCTGAACCTGATGCTTTATCTGTGTGCGTCTCTGCTGGGGATTGTGCGGCTGTTGGTGGGAGGTTCTAAGGTGCAGTGGCTCTACTCTTTATCTGTGTTCTGTGTTGTCTCCCATGTGCTGGTGGCACCGCTGCGTGGACTTGTGCAATGGCTCCAGCATCAGGTGCCGCCCCCATGTTCGATGGAGCAGGTGTGGCTGGAAAGCATGGACTGAAACAAAATGAAAAACAAAGCAAAACAAGTCTGTGGCATTGTGACGCTGCAAGCAAATCACTGCCGTGTCAGCTTCTCCCAACATCTTAGAATCTCATCATCCATTCAGTATTTTCTTTTTCTCCCTTCTTCTTCACCAAACATTTGTCACTCCTGCTCCTCAAAACCGACTTAACGCCAGCATGATTGCTTAGTAGATGATGGTAGCAGTAGTTTTTTTTTAGCTCTGCCAGTCATTCTCTCCATTTCTGTTCTCCTCCCTCCTGCTTCCTCTCTGCCTCCAGCTTGTCTAAGCCTCCCAAACTACCACATGCAGCCTCGTGCTCCAAAACATGCTGCATGATGTGATGTGATATATTTACATCAGGGCTGGGGAGGAGGCAGGAGGTCACGTTAGCATTAGCTCCTCAACCCCAGTCAGTGTGTCATGGCTGCTCCGTTGTCCCCTGAAACACATGCCATTGATGGGAATGAGCAACCTGCTTGGTATTGATGACCATAAATAGAGATACTGCAAAGTGTAGCATACTTTCTGTGATTTCTCCTCTCCTCTGGCCCTCTCCCTATGTCTCTTGGAGTGTTTCAACAGACAGAAAGTGAATAAGTAGGACAGAGAGAGGAGACTAAGATAATGAAATATCTAGGAAGGAGGGTAGGAGGAGCACTGTCAGAGATGTCAGAGAGCATATGAGCAGTGAGATACAGCAGAGAACCTTTAATTCAAGTAAGGAAATAAACTCTGTAAGGGCACAGTTATTTCTCAACAAAATCTATAAACTAATATATAATCTATCTAATCTCTAACTTGGCCTGATCAAACCTCACACTCAAAAAACACCAAACAAAAAGTAAACCATAACGCTTTAACATCTTGACTCGTCTCTGTCTTGATCCCAGAGGAATCCCTGGAGAGTGACGATGACGACGACATGTCGCTGGTGATGCGTCAGCGCGCCACCATCCCCTGGCACTCCTGTGGCACCTACCTGTCCTCCGCCGGGCTCCTCCTGCTCACCCTGCTCCTGCTGTCACAGCTCCTCAAACACACCCTCATGGTCACCATCGACTACTGGCTGGCACACTGGACTTCGCGCGTCATCACGGCCAAGATCGAAGCCATAGCTCGAAACTGTACCGTCGTTCAGGTGAGAGGCTGGAAGTTGTCGTCGCCTGGCCGAAACCCTTTTTGTTTCTGTGTTGATCAGCAGTTTTTGATCTTTGAGGGTTTTAATCCATGAGTGAAAATCATCCCAAGTGATATGACCTGAAATAAACCCTGATTTAGAAACAGCAGATAGATGTGCGTGCATGAGTGAAAAGACAATTTGTCACCTATATAAACGTCTTTCTCCTTCATTCAGTTTTAAGCTCATTTTTTTCAGCACCCTCTTCGCCAATATAACCTCTAACGGACACACACACACACACACACACACACACACACACACACACACACACACACACACACACACACACACACACACACACACACACACACACACACACACACACACACACACTCAGAAACACAATATAAATACCGCCGAAGGTTACGCTGCGGCGTTCACACGTCGGCTGTCTTCAGGTTATCATGTTCCAGCTCCAGTAAAGCAGCTCTATTATTAATAGTCATACATATACTGTATGTGTGTGTGTGTGTGTGTGTGTGTGTGTGTCTTTGTTATGCTTGTGTGCGTACGTGTGCTGAAATGCCAGGTCACATTTCACACAGTCATGTGCAGGCTAAAGACGGAGTCAGCTGGGTTTGGAGGACGGCAGGTTAAAGTGCCCCCCCCCACTTCTCGCTCTCTTTCTTCCTCTCACACACTGAAACACACACTGAACATACAGCTAAGTGCAGATAGACTGTCGCTTGAATGCCGAGGACATCTTGTCTGGCTGAGCTTCAGAGTGTATTTGCCAGGTTTATCTAATCTACGCTGTGCTGTTAGACTAATCCTTGTGGGGACACTCTGAAATCCTGTTCTGCTATCAAACACAGTACTGCCACTTCATGTCATTGCCCGGCCGCCATCTGACAGCTCAGGCAGGAGCTTTAAAACTAAATATTCACTTCACTGCAAAGACACTTACAGTTGACAGATAATGTCTTTTTTCTGTTTGAAATTAAGGAACAATAAAAGTATTACACAAGTGGAGATTCTTGATGTTTGTAGTGAGGATTAGAGTTTTTCTTTGATATTATTGATCTTGTATTTGACTTGTTATAAAGGCCATATCTGTCCGTTTTTGACAATATGTATGTCACACTCTCAAATAAACACACACACACACACAGTTGCGGTTCTGCCTTAATAACCCTGTCTCTCTCTCTCTTTCTCTCTGTGTAGGAGTGCGGCTTCAGTCACTCGTGGTATCTGTCGGTGTTCAGCGTGCTGTGCTGCCTGTGCATCGTCTTGTGTCTGGCCACCTCCGTGGCTGTGGAGTGGACCGGCCTCAAAGTGGCCAAGGAGCTCCACCACAACCTGCTCAACAAGATCATACTGGCACCCATGAGGTATGACGCTCAGTGCACGTGTGTGCGTGCAGCTCGGCCTCATGACATGTGACAGAGAGATGTGTGCTCGCTGATGCTGTGCGTCTGCTAAAACAAATCATTTAAAAGGGGAAACATAATTAACTCTTTTTTCGCCCCATTACTCAGAGTACCATCTGCTGCCATCACTCAGATGCTCACATGCACGTAACACACCTCCATGTACTGTATATATACACAGCTGAATAAACAGATGCATTTCACATGAAATAATATAAACTGAAGCAGCTGACTGCACGGCACGTCGAGCAGATTCATGTAGGACTTTACTGTCTTTTTGTCAGCATGTAGAAATCTCTAAAATATAACTATTGTCTCTAAGGATTTAGTGTATTTGTGGAAGAATATAATCTGGAAAAATAAAACGGTTTTGAAATGAAACTATTAGATTAAATGATTAAATTAAACTGGATTCCTGAGGGTAAATTAATGTCAAAACTGATGCATCGTTGTGTTCATGCCTTCAGGCTGTTTGAGACGACTCCACTCGGCAGCATCCTCAACAGGTTTTCCACAGACACGAACACAATCGACCAGCACATCCCCACCACCCTGGAGTGCCTTTCCCGCTCCACCCTGCTGTGTGTGTCCGCCTTGGGAGTCATCTCCTACGTCACCCCCGTCTTCCTCATCGCCCTCCTGCCGCTGGCTGTCACCTGCTACTTCATCCAGAAATACTTCCGGGTGGCCTCCAGGTGAGTCGGACGGGACAGCGGGACGGATATCGCACACTGTATGTGTTCATCGTCACATGTTGTGATCGGGGCTGTAGCTCACTGAGGACACCGAGGTCACGTCCTCTGTGCTGTTTCTGGGTTTTGACCTGTGGAGAACATTTCAATAAAGTGAGAGGTATTTTGTACTTGACCATAATCATATTCCTGGTAGTGTGGAGAAGACTTTGAAAAGGCATTTAGCTCATTGTATGTACATTTAACAAGACTACAATTGAACCCCATTAAACTTAAGGGATTAGCCATAAGGGACAGACATTTCTGGTGAAATGTTCATTGTTTTGTCAAATTTAAAGCCCTGACAGGATGTGAGATGTGTCCTTTTGTCCCTGTTCTCATCAGAATAAATGATGAAAATGCATGAACCCCACAGTCTGAGAGCGAAATGATTTTTCATTTGATCCCACTGTTCAACCGTGTCATCATGATATCTTTGACTGATGGTTGCTGATTTCTTGATTTGGAGTTAGGGACTAAATATTATTTTTCAAACTGAAGTTATCAGCTATGGGATCATAGTGACTCAATGGCATTTTTGAAAATAGATATCCTAAAACCTTACAGTATATAAGAGTGTATTTTGACATCTTTCCTGTATGTGACACAAGCTTAATTAAGCCGAATTTGTTACAGCTGAATCTCAGGGTGTGTGTTCATATTATGCTTTGACATTTCCCTCTCTACTGTGTCCTCTGTCCTCTGGTCAGGGACCTGCAGCAGTTGGAGGACAGCACCCAACTCCCTTTACTCTCCCACTTCTCTGAGACAGTGGAAGGTCTCACCACTATAAGAGCCCTCAGGTAACTATTACTTACAGCTCGTGCTACCTAAGCAATGCTAATAGGGGATTATTGCACAACATTGTAGAATATAAACTCTCCTTCACTCATAAAATATGCTTATTGTTACTTTATTTCAAATATCTTATATTTTCAGTGCATTTTAGACTTATTTTTCTGTTTTCTTTTTCAAATGATATTTCCATAAACTCTAGAGTGTAAATTCAGTTGTATTTACCTCCCTTAAGCTGATATTTTGGCCCTCCTCTCAGAAACCACAAATCCACCTCCCCTCATGGTGAACCTACATATTTAATGCACTGGAACACGGTAGTTTGCTTTCGATGCAATGTTGGGTGGTGTAATGCTCTTCAGCTGCAGTAACACTATATTATTGTATTATCACTTGAAGGGTGTGAGTATTGCTGTTGAACATCCTATGATGATAATAGTAGGACACACAAGCACAAATAAAGCTGAGGCAGGTCTTTGTTGCATTGGCAGGTATGAGCCCAGGTTCAGACAGAGGCTACTGCAGTTCACTGACGCCAACAACATCGCCTCTCTCTTCCTCACAGCAGCCAACCGTTGGCTGGAGGTCCGCATGGTAAGGATCCGTCTCCTGCTCAGCCCTGTTTACTGTTTGTCAGACAGCAGCTGCCTCACACTGTAATTGATGCTGCCGGGTAACTGCTCCTTCTGTTGGGATCCTGATATTCTGGTTTGTTTTCATCGTCTAATCAACATCATAGTGCGCTGTACAGTATGTTTACGGGATGTTTTACGTATCGACTGCATGCCGCTCATTTGGAAGAGAAAACCTTCCCACGTTTATGGATTCATGTGCACCGATACAAAAGAATACACACAAGGATTTTTGTTAACATGTCCGTCTAGGTCATGTGTGTTGATATTAATCTACAATAATGGATCTCCTTTAATTTTATTTACCTTTCAGAATTATTCAGTGACACATTGTCTTGGTGCTGCAGAGTTGACGTTGTCTGTCTCTGCAGGAGTATGTTGGCGCCTGTGTGGTGTTGGTGGCAGCTGTAGCCTCCATCACTAACTCTCTCTACAACCAGCTGTCCACGGGTCTGGTGGGACTGGGACTGACATACGCACTCATGGTGAGCCTGCGTGTGTGATTATCTCGTGTCTGCCTGCACTCTTTAAGGACAATGCAGCTGGTTTTACACATTTTAGCTGCAAATTGTGCACATTCTACGTGAAAGTTTGTATGTTTATTTCCCGATGTAGATGTTTTGTTCTGCACTCTGTATAATTATAATTCAATTTACGACTCCTTATTTTGAGTTTTAATTATACAGAGGAATATATCTGATTCTATTGAATATTAAAAAGCATAAATGATTCTAAAATCTGGATGGAAATAATTTTACATAATATCACTTGCAACACAAACACTCACAGTAGCTTAACCATTTCTTGTTTTTGAAATGGGGGAGTAATAAAGAGAACAACTTTGGATGCATAAATAGTGGCTCATTCGTATTTTTTATATACGTAAATTGTAATAGAGCTAAAACATACAAAACAATACAAATTCGACTCTCTTACACTCTGCGATGCAACAACGGGGTCCAGCTAGTGTCCAGAATCATTGGTGTTTTTCTAATAACTGATATATTTGGATACATTCTTCTTAATAATTAATTATCACCAATATTCAGAAACAGGAAATATGATAAATACGACAGGAAATATATAATAAATTATGTACTGAATGTTGGTGTTTGTGGTATGAGAGGACTTGCATGCCCAGTGTATGTCTTGAGTGACATTTACCCGACTTGTGTCTACCCTCCCTCCTCCCTCCATGTATCAGGTATCCAATTACATGAACTGGATGGTGCGTAACCTGGCAGACATGGAAGTACAGCTTGGCTCAGTCAAGAGGATTAACGGCCTGCTCAAAACTGAACCTGAGAATTACGAGGGGCTGCTCAGTGAGTGCAGCAACGCAGTCGCAGTCTTAAATTAAACCCCCTTTCACTAATTCAACAGGTGCACTATAGAAATCACACCCGCTTTCTTGTCCGAGCCGAGGCTGGAGGTTTTGTGAATTCTTCCTCAAGTTAGACTACATTTACTAAGTGGGGTATCATAGTGCTCACAGGAAATGTATCTTTATCCCCATTCAGCTGTTTTTATGTCAGTTAATATCTTTGCGCTAATAATCTATCTTACATGCATGTTTCCTTTCAGCCAGAAAGGATTATGCAAAGAGCCCAGTGGCTGTTTAGCATTAACATGCACTGATAATGAATTAAAACACGTCATCATATTGACTGAGCTGCAGCAGAAACAGCTACCGTGGTTATCCTCTAGTTTTTGGCTTCTTCAGGGGTAAAAACAAAATTTTAAAAGGCAAAAGCTAAAATCCACCAATGTGTCTCTGTGTCCCTCAGCTGTGACTCAGGTCCCTGACGGCTGGCCCCGACAGGGAGAGATCAAGATCCAGAATCTGAGCGTCCGGTACGACGCCACGCTGAAGCCTGTGCTCAAAAATGTCAACACACACGTCAGCCCTGGGCAGAAGGTAACAGAACTGAGGATGCCTGTGTGTTAAAACCGCAAACGCAAATGCCGGAAAAAATAGTAATTTAATGATTGAATGCTGGTGACAGTGATGATTCAGACTTGTTTGTTTTCAGGTGGGGATCTGTGGCAGGACAGGCAGCGGAAAATCCTCTTTCTCCTTGGCCTTCTTCCGCATGGTGGACATGTTTGAGGGTGCAGTAAAACACCAACACTTACATTTAACTCCATGTGAAATGTAGTTAATTAAAAGGCTTTCCAAATCTATGAGAAGGTTGTTACATGCAACACTAACAAGAAAAAGCTTTGAATATTGATTGTTTTAAAATGCTTTGTTTATTGCTGCGGTTTGTAATGTAGTCTACGTGTGTCTGTGTGATTCATGGTATATTTTTCCTTCACAGGGAGGATTGTGATTGATGACATCGACATCTCCAAGCTGCCTCTGCAGACCCTCAGGTCTCGCTTGTCCATCATCCTGCAGGACCCCATCCTGTTCAGTGGCACCATCCGGTATGATGAAAATGTTTCCCGGCAGTACGGCTCATCGCAGAGAATTAGATTTGGTGATACCGTTGAGACCCCCTTGTCACATGCGCTGAGCCGGTTTGGGACAATACTGATCATTTAGTTTTAGCAGATGGGGGGAAAACACAGAACATATCCGGTAACAGGACTAGTTGGCAAACTGTGACACTTCAAAGACCCTTATCTGAAGCATGAGTAGAGCCGAGGGCTTTTTGGATAAGAGGACATTCCTCTGAACCTCCACTGGAGAGGTTTATTTTTAGACTTAGCAGGCGGCAGTGACCATAAAGGCTCTGTCATGTTGTAGAAGAACAAATTGAAAAATAGAAATTTGAGGAGCTGTGCAGTGCAATCAGACTGTAGTTTGTAATATTTCAGATAAATGTATACTTTAGTTTTAATTTTTTACATGTTTGGTGTTTCGGCAGAGCAGAGACAAATTGAAAGACTATGTTGGAAAGACGATGCAGAGAGGAGGCATGATATGTGTGAATGTGGCCGGGCAGCTCGAGTTGACTGCCTGAACAGCTTTGCCGCTTTTGCTCCGACACTGTAGATGCTTCAAATAGATACAGAAATTATGATGAAATTTGATCTCCACGTCTTTAACTTTACCGTTAGTGCTGAATGAAGGAAAAGGGTATATTGAAAGGTTTAGTTTGGGGATAGATTCTTTAGCTAATAAAGTCCCTTCACAAGTGTAATTATACGTGTGTTTTATGTGTGTGTGTGTGAAGGTTCAACCTGGACCCGGAGATGAAGGCTACAGATGAGATGCTCTGGGAAGCTCTGGACATTGCTCAGCTGAAGCCCGTCGTAAAATCCCTTCCAGGAGGCCTGGGTGAGAAAAGCTGTGTTTGTTTTTCAAATGTAAATATTCTTGGATGTCATTTTGTGTTTGCCTCCTGTTACATGGCGAAGCCACACCGACAGATTAGCCCTTTTCCAGAGATTAAAACCTATTAAAGTCTACATATAAATGTGAGAAACAAAAAATGTTTTGTAAAACTCACCATCGTTGCAGTAAGAAAAGACTTCCTGCCTCACTGCAGTTAATTATGGCCTGCTTTATATGCAACATAAGACTCTACATTGACACTGTGCTGTCACTTTAATTAAATTAAAGGGCAGAATTAATCAGCCATTAGCTCCTGGGATACAGATCAATATCTTATTGAGCATGTGGCTCCACTGAACATAAACTAAAGCAGAGAGAAACTCGTTTCCAACATGTCACACACCAACACACACACACATTTGTCAGTGTCACACAAGACAAGTGAAAGTGGGTTTCTGAAGCAGAAAAACATCAGGTGAGACGAGCGGCAGTCTATTACTCCACCACATTACAGAATAGTTTCTCTGTTTAGTTATGAAAAATCACAGAGGATGATAGACATTAAGAACTTAGTGATAGAATCCAGCGTGCAGAGAGGAGGCCACGTTCATCAGCAGACCGAGCATTCATCATGTATCTAGCTGAAGTCTGTCGAAGAGGCGCACATGGGTCGCAGCCAACACCTGATCTGATCCTGAGACTGCTGCAGTCTGCAACTGTCGGGTCTCCTGTGTCAGAAGCTGCAGTTAGCTAAAAATAATTTGCCTGTAAAACGGTGCAGCTACACACATAATACAGGGAGGTAAAAAAAAAGAAAAACCATGCTTGTGTATTCTGATGCAGCGGGCGGATCTTTGTATCGACGACGTGAGCAGAATTAATTTTAGCACGTGCACTGACTGATGGATCACTGGAGAGCAGTTTAGATTTTCTCAAGCATTGTTTTATGACTTGGCCTCACAGAGACGTGAATGGAAACTCAATAAGATATTGATCTGTGAGCCGGGAGTTAATGCCAATTAACTTTGCCCCTCACATCATTTAGCTAAGTATAGTATTATAGTAACATGTGTTTCAATGTTTCATAAATAAATATTTATGTATCATCCCCCCCAGATGCCCTGGTGACAGAAGGAGGAGAAAACTTCAGTCAGGGACAGAGACAGCTGTTCTGTCTGGCCAGAGCCTTCGTCAGGAAGAGCAGCATCCTTATCATGGACGAAGCCACTGCGTCCATAGACATGGCAACGGTCAGTGTGCTTTGAGTGCAAGAGCACTGTGGGGTGGGGTGGGGTGGGGTGGGGTGGGGGCAGCAAGCAGAGGAAATAAGCAGTGAAGGGAAAGGTGACGGGAGGCGAGGTGAAGGGCGGTGAAGGAAAGTAGAGGAGATAGTGGTGACAAGACGTTCGCTCAGCGTGAGCGATGAAGCAAAGTTCGCCAGCTCATTTTCATCTGTAGACATGGAAACAAAGAACAATGAGGACACGCAGACATATGGAGAGAAAACCACTTAACCACAGTCAGACAGCCCAGTATGTGTTTTCTTTGACCTTCTCGTATAATTGAAGAGTTAAAAGTTGTAGACGGATAGAACTGCTGCATTTCTCTTTTTGTCTCTCAGCTGATCGTAAATCAGACAGTCATTGAGTTAAAGATGTGTCATTAAGGGAGTGACTGCAGGTTGCAGTCAGGTTTGGCTCCCAGGGTTGTACCATTTTAACTGAGGCTTTTTGAAATAAGAGGAAGGTAAAAAAGGAAGCCGGAGTGGAGGAGGTGTGCATGAAGCAGAAAGAGAGGGAGTGAAATGGAGGGAAAAGACTTCTAGTGCAGCGAGAGCCTGGGGAGGGGAGACAGTGTGAGTGAGTGGCTGCTTCTTACTTAAGACCCTCTCCCGAAGGCTCAATCACAAAGAGCGACATTTGTAGCTTACAATAACGCAGACGCACTGCCCTCGAGCAAACACACCAAGATGAGGGAAAGAGAGGTGACAAATAAGCTAGAAGAGGTTCAGCTGTGTGGTTTTTTTTTTCTACAAGCATGAAGGAACATGTAAGCTGTTTAAATTGGCTTTCTCAATTTTTTACTCACATTTTTGCGTTTGTCTTTGAGTTTGTGGTGGCCAACCTCCTCTCCCTCTGCTTCTGTCCTCACAGGAGAGCATCCTGCAGAAAGTAGTGATGACTGCTTTTGCTGACCGAACAGTAGTTATTATAGCGGTGAGTATCTGCCCCACACTGTGGCAGTGCGTTAGGCTTTCACTGTAATCAATCCAGCTCTCCCCTTTCCCCCTGAGTCCTGCACTGCTGATGCGAAGCCGCAAACTAATGCAGCAAGGGCAAAGAGCGATATCTGCAGGATTGTGCTGAAGATGGAAGAAGGTCAGAGAGAAACGTAGCAAATAGGGGATATTAGAGCAGATGCCAGACTTCCAGGACAAATTTAAGGTTATTTCATGATAAAGGAATCGGAAAGATCACCCATGAATGTTAAGTGTCACGTTAGATATTCACATGTACTAATCAAGGAGTGGCCTCCTTTGACATAACAGCCAGTTTAATTACCTGTGCATTGCACTAATTCCTGTACAGTAAGATGTTTGTGTGGTGAAACACTGAATGTTTGTTTCTAAAGACTCATTCAGGATGTGTCGGTTTGAATAAGTGACGGGAGGAGAGCTGCATTCTGTGCTGTTCAATGTGGTGACTGGTTTTCTTCCCCTCCTTCGCGCAGCATCGCGTCCACACCATCCTGAATGCCGACCTGGTGATTGTGATGAAGCGGGGCATCATCCTGGAGTACGACACACCCCAGGCCCTTCTGGACAGGGAGGACAGCGTCTTCACCTCCTTCGTGCGAGCAGACAAGTAGCACAAGAAGAGAGGGAGGAAACATTAAAGGAAGACATTCAAAGTGCAATTGTCCCATGGAATATATTCCTTATTTTTTAACCATGCTGTATTATATTTGTACATAAAAAAAAAAGAAAGTAAATTCTTTAATAAAACATAAATTATCATTTATTTTTGTGTTTCTAGTTGAGCGTGTTTGGGAGACGGACTGGGATTAAGACTGAAGTGATAGAAATGTTTGTTTTGTGCTGGTGTGAGTGAGACTGTCATCAGCGGCTCGCAGGTTTAAAAGTGACCTGGTGCAGAGCTGAGGAACACTGGCTGCATGGGAACATCAGATTTCAAAACCCAGGACTGAATCTTTCTACTTTGTGTTCATGTGAAGTTTATACCAAACAGCCGGAGGATGATTTACTGTGGAGTCCTATATTTAACCCAGTATATATATTCAGAGGATGAGCTGCCTGCCTCTGGCATTTAGGCTGCACAACTAAAGCGTTTTTAATGCGTAACTGACCCACTGCTGCATTTCGGAGAGCACAGCAAAGGCACCACGGAGGTGGAGGAGGGAGGGACATCCTCCTCCACCTCCTCCATCTCACGTTACTGAGCCACAGTGAAGTGGCCGACTGAAGCCTTCTCGTCCGAAGGTGATCAAACTCCGCTCAGAGGCCCGTTACTTTCCTGCGTCGACACATCGCGCCGTGTTCCCTCTGCGCGGCGGAGGTCGTGTCGCTGTCGTGACTGACGGCGGCAGCTGCGGAGCTGGAAGACGGAGACTCTCATGGGACGTCGCGGTTGCGAGGCGCCGGTTCTGGAGGCAACGTGAGGAGCGCGCATTCCTCCAGAACACGGGCGACATCGAGACTCCTGCGTCCCGCAAGAAGAGGACGACAGCCCACCTTGCAGCACGGCCGAGACGAACCAGGACCCTTTAAAGCCTAAAGGCTGCGGGTTCCGTAGCATGGGAGCGCTATGTTGTCCAGGAAAGGAATCATTCCTGAGGATTACTTGCTGACGCGTTTGGCAGAGGGCGTCGAGCAGCCCAGGTTCAAGGGGAAACCGAGGAAGGCGCGCTTCGTGGCCAAGAACGGCACCTGCAATGTGGCGCACACCAACATCCGAGAGCAGGGCCGCTTCCTGCAGGACGTCTTCACCACGCTCGTGGACTTAAAATGGCTCCACACGCTCGTCATTTTCACAATGTCCTTCCTCTGCAGCTGGCTCCTCTTCGGGATGATCTGGTGGCTCGTCGCGTTTGCGCACGGCGACCTGGACCGGAGGGGGGGCGACCACGGCCACGTCCCGTGCGTAACCGACATCCACTCCTTCTCCTCCGCCTTCCTCTTCTCCATCGAGGTCCAGGTGACCATCGGCTTCGGGGGCCGCATGGTGACGGAGGAGTGCGTCTCCGCCATCATCATCCTGATCGTGCAGAACATCGTCGGCCTGGTCATCAACGCCGTGATGCTCGGCTGCATCTTCATGAAGACCGCGCAGGCCAACCGGCGCGCGGAGACGCTCATCTTCAGCAAGCACGCGGTCATCTGCATCCGAAACAACAAGCTGTGCTTCATGATCCGCATCGGCGACCTGCGGAAGAGCATGATCATCAGCGCCACCGTGCGGATGCAGGTGGTCCGGCGAACCACCACCGAGGAGGGGGAGGTGGTGCCTCTGGACCAGATCGACATCCACATGGACAACCCGGTGGGCACTAACGGCGTCTTCCTGGTGTCCCCCCTCATCATCTGCCACGTGATCGACAAGGACAGTCCTCTGTACAACCTGTCCGCCTCTGACCTGCAACACGAAGACGTCGAGGTGATCGTGGTGCTGGAGGGCGTGGTGGAGACCACGGGCATCACCACGCAGGCCAGGACCTCCTACGTGTCGGAGGAGATCCTGTGGGGGCAGCGCTTCGTGCCCACAGTCTCCGTGGAGGACGGCATGTACGCGGTGGACTACTCCAAGTTCGGCCACGCCGTGAAGGTCCCGACGCCGTGCTGCAGCGCCAAGAAACTGGATCAGTCCGGTGGCATCGCTCGGTTTAAACAGAACGAGGGCGTCACCTTGCGGGCGTCTGTGAGAAGGCGGCGGGGCACCGCGGTGGTCCGCCGGTCCAGGGTGGACAGCCCGTAAACCACGTCTGCCAGAATCAGTTAGTTCGACGATTGCTGAATGACAAAACAACATTTATTTTATGATAAATACACGCTGTGGGTCAGCTGTGATCAGGCATCAGATCTTCACTCAGGGTCAGAATGCAGTGAGAAACCCGAGGAGTCCAGAAGAGTCCACTTTGGATGCGTTTTTGTTTTTAAGTAAAAGTGACTGCATGTATCTAAAAGCAATAAAGAACAATGCTTCATGTTAAGCTGATTTTGTGCACGGAGAGGCCAAATAATGGGATTTTGAATAAAGGGACACTCACAGAGCCAGATCGACACTGGAGCTCGAGGACCATATTACCATCCGAGACTTGGAAACACGTAGCAATGACCTGGCCGTTATAGGCCAGCAGGTTCGATGGGTTCAGTTTGGCCAATAAAGAATAGGCCCATTTCACAGCAGCCATGTCGACATGCCGCTGCAGGGTCGACACAGGTGGACTTGGAAACATTCACGTTTCCTTCCACTTCCTTCATTTACACAAACATTCACATTCATACAGAGGACATTGAGGCAGGGTGGCATTTCTCTCTTTTATTAGATTATAATCTGCAGAGCATAAAATATTAAATTGCTTTTAACTTAGTTAATAATTAAAATACATAAAAATGAGCCAGAACTGAAAAACCCTGCAAAAAAAAAAAAAAAATTTTAAATAAATAAAAAAGGAGAATTATAAACCCAATCCTCCTCCATACAGAGGCTATATCTGACATAACCCGCTTGCAATTCTTTGTACAGTAAAGTCCAAGCAGATTGTGCGTTCTCTCTACATGTGTAATACCATTATTGTTATTACTTCTGAACTAATTTTCCTCTGATAACCTTTTAAAAAGCAAAATTTAAAGGGACTGATTAAAAACTACTGGTGACTGTTAAACAGCAGAGCAGCTCCACACCATCTACTCCCACCCCCCTCTTTCTGTCTCCGTCTCCTTCTCTGGGCCTGCAGACATTACCTCATGTCTTTGTCCTTCTGTGCTGCTGGAGTGGGTGTTGGTGTTGGTGGTTTTAAGGGGCTTCTGCTGTGCTGCACCAGCACACAGCTCTGATTCAGCCTCGTACGAGCACCGGTCGGCTGCAAAGTATCAGATTAAATATCTAACATACAATCTTTATATTTTCCTCTCTTGTCTCCTGTTTCTGTGGCGTTCTCTACATGTCTGCTGCCCTCTACAGGTAGGCTCTGGGACATGTTTGTTAGGGGAACACCAGGTGATTATGTGACTATACTGCAGTTAAACACCATCAACATCTGTCATATGAAGGACTGAGCAGTCTGGTGAACAAGGGACAGAGAATGAAAAAGGAGAGCAACTTCTCTCTGGCAGCAGTGACTATTCTCTCCGGTCCTGAGTAGGAAGCGTTTTAGTCATCCTCCACATAAACAACCCAAACAGTGATTGGCTAGTATCGTCCCGTCAGGCAGTAAGGTGGCTCCCTACTGGCCAGCGTAGTGGCCGTGCGCCTGCAGGCTGCCTCCCGCAGCTGCAGGAGGAGGGAAGGACGAGCCCACAGGTGAGCAGAGACGTCTCTTCTCCACACATTAACAACACTGTACAATAGTAGGTTGAAGCAAAGCAGAGCCCCCTTCCTGTACTGTATGTTAGGTAGAGGATGGAGGGAGGTGAATGGCCAGAGGACACATCGCACGCACCCCCCTCCCCACACACACGCAACAAAAAATAAAAATAAAAAAACTGAATAAAACGTCAACAAAAATAAAAGTGAAATAAAACCATAATAAAACATACACATACTTTTTGTTCCTAGTTTAAATTGCAGAGAAGATGGGAGGGATTTGCCCCTGGGAGGAATGCTCACGCCAATTCCTGCTGGCGTGACAAACCCCTCCCCGCCACCGCACCGGCGCCCCCCCCCCCCCCCCCCGGCGCCGCGCCCCCCCCCCCCCGCGCGCGGGGGGGGGGGGGGGGGGGGGGGGGGGGGGGGGGGGGGGGGGGGGGGGGGGGGGGGGGGGGGGGGGGGGGGGGGGGGGGGGGGGGGGGGGGGGGGGGGGGGGGGG
>JAVQJF010093163.1:0-14124 GCA_036023855.1 Gadopsis marmoratus
GGTGGAAATGTTGGGTCTATACATATAGAGTTGGTTTATACTTGCTCTATATTAACAAGTGCTATGAGATAACTCTGTTATGATATAGCGCTATATAAATAAAATTGAATTGAATTGAACTGACCATCAACAGCTAACGTTAACCCCAGCAGCGCCCTCCAGTGTTACACGCTTACCTGATGCACAAACTAGCTAGATAATTAAGAATAAGACATTGTTTGTTTGTTGATTTTTTTCTCATTTGGTAGAGGCTAGCTGTTAACGGTGCTTCTAGTTATTATGATAAGCTAACACTTGGCATCTTATCTGAATGCACAAAAATGAAAATGATGTCTACAAATCCTGGTAAGAGAACAGATGAGTTTAGTTTCCAAAATGTCAGATTAACAGAGAATTATTCGGATTTGTAACATTTATGTAATCGCAGGATATGAAATTATAATTCCCTACAGTACTCATTACTATAAATGGAATCACATTACTTTCCCACACTGGCGCACTTGTGTCCCCAAAATTACCACTAACCATTCTAATGCTAAAATGAAGATTAGCTACTGTCTTAATGTTTGTGACTTACTACTGTGTAAGTGCACAGCTAAACTGTCATTTTTAACAATCAGTTAATCGCCCATGACATTTCCACATATGTTCAAACTTTATTTTAAACATTTGAACAGAGCCATTTCAACTTCATGAGTTACCAAACCACTTTGCAACCAATAACTGCAAATGTACTACTTACCCTAGCACCCGGTAGTCCAGCTGGACCCTGTAGACCCTCTGGTCCTGGGTCTCCTGGATCTCCCTGCGATCACACACAGCATACAGTGGAAGTGATTTCACTGTTGCATGTTACCATATACTTGATTATTTCGTAAACAATGAGAAATGCTATTCAAGGGTGTCCCTCGCTGTTTGAATCAGTACACTCAAATCATAAAAAGACCTCTAAATTTAACATCTACTGACAATCAAATATTAACAGCAAAGACTGAGAAAGAAGAAATCTAAAGCAGTGCCTTTGCAGGATCATCTTACCTTGACAGAGAGCCCTGGAGGACCCGTGTCTCCATCCTCCCCCTACGAAAGATATGAGAGATGAGAGAGCTTCAACTACTGAGCAAAAAGGAGCAAATAAAGTGTATGCAAGGGCACCCTACTTACAGAGGAATCAAATAAACAGTATTATTAGCTGTTAAAAATAGCGTACTAGCTACCTGCTGCAAGCACAATGTGCACATTTAATGATTTTTCATAAATAGATTACCTTAGGGCCCGGTGGTCCACGTGGGCCAGGGAGACCCTGGAAAAAACAAAACAGAAAACACAAACTGTATATGAAAGAATATCTAAAACATACACACACGGACACTCTGTCTCTCATGCACTGACCTCTGGGCCTCTGACTCCAGCGCCAATGAGGATGTCACTCTTCCCAGATCCTTCCATATCCTGAACAGAAAAACACAGCCATGAGCTTACACATGGAGCAGAAATCTTGTAGACCCATGTGGCGAGGAAGATGTCTTCCTTTGCTCTTCTCTGCTCTGTGCAGCTTGTTGTCTCCTTCTTAGCTTATTCATTGAAGTAGGTCTATACTGTTTTGTTAACAGCAGTGAGTGTAGATCTTTGACATGAAATGGGTCACCTCCATAAAGAATTTGGTTCCTGGAGGTCCGGGGGCGCCAGGGGGTCCTGGGAGACCTGATAGGCCTCTCTTCCCCTGTGGACCAGTAGGCCCTGGTGGTCCTGAGTGCCCTGCTGTACCCCCAGACCCACATTCACCCTGTAGAGATAAAGAGAAACAGGAAACTCTGCTTAGTATTCCTAACTGATAACAACCAGAAATGTGTTTATTTTGGGGATAAAATAGAAATTTACACTACACAGGGTGTGCGGTAGATTTGTTTGGCATACTCTATGTCGAGTAGTACATTACCTTTGGTCCAGATGGCCCAGGTAACCCTTGGTCACCCTAAGGATGTAAAGAAGGAAGAAAGAAAGAAGAACTGGAGACGTGACTTTTATTTAGGAATGGTGTAAACTGAGACAATATAAGATAAATATTAACACAGGTAGTTCCCACATGATGGAAAATGGATATCAAACGAGATTAGATACGTGTATAGTATCCGGCTTATTTTCAACGGACGCAGCCAGTTTCCGTTTTTTTTGTGCGAGTCCTCTGGTCAGGCACTTCAGGTCATTGGCTAGCTACCTCAAAGCAACAGCTAACACAAAACGTTTTTGGACAACCATGGCTTTGAGGAAAAACAAAATGTTTGTTCAGTTAGGGTGTTGCCATAATAACCGGCAGGAGTGTTTACATCGTCGACCACTTACGAGAAGTGAATGTGGATGCGAGGCGCTCTATGACCTTCATTATTATATTACATCATAATTATTATATAATCACCATGGTCCCAGTGGTGCCCAAATGTGGTCATTCAAGAACTGTCAAGCAAATTGTTGAGTCGGGATAGTTTCACTTTCCTCCCTGTGGATATCAGCATCCCCCACTGCTCAGAACCACAGCAGGCAAAAAGGCGATGGTCTATGTGAGTTTGAGACCACCCAATGAGGCCAGGACTCAACCCATCTTGGTGATCATACCTTCTCTCCCGCAGCTCCTTGTTGACCCGGTGCCCCATCTTTTCCTGCTGGACCCTTGACATACAAATACAGACAGACACAAGTAGAGGTGGACAAATAAGTCACAGAAGATATGCTAGTAGAGCAACACAGAGCGATTTGAAGCTAAGCTGTTTGTTGACCCTTTAGCCATTCCAACAGGGACCAACGCCAAATCCAAAAGTGACAGTGAGTCACTTTAAAGGAATACTCAAATTTTTTGGAAAGTCAGTTAAGTGATCGGCTCATCCATGCCAGCATTTTTCTGATTCATCACAAGATCGTTCACACTTTAGTATGGACGGTGTGAGGGATTGCTGACCAGCGTCACAGTCAACTAAGACCAACGTTATTGTTATATATCAAATATTAATCTTAATTTTACCAACTAACAGGCACAAAGTTGACAGAATTGGCTGCATATAATTCAAAGTTAATTTCATGTCCCATTTAGCTCCTTGTGCCTCAGACTGAGACGGTCCAGGCTGCTAAAATGCAGCACGAAGCTGTGGAGTCAGCCGCCTTAGAGGCACGGATTATTTTCTCATCTGTTTTCTCATCACTTAACAGGGAAGTTGAAGTTATTCAAAATTTGGTGTATTCCTTGTATAACTAAGCAGCATCAGACCAAAGTACCGCAATGTTTCTGTACAACTGTTTTGTACAAACTGACAACAAAGTGTACCAGAGGCCTGTACCAAGGCAGACTGAATTATTGACTGCTGGCTCATTACTGGCTACTAAAGTTCTATACTTATACCCAACTGCTAAAGAGGGCACTTTAATCCAGTGCAGGTTATTTTGAATACCACACAACTACCAACCAACCTGCCATTATATCTTCTGTGCATATTCATAATGTGCAGAGGATGAACCTCACGACCTCTGCTCAAGTGGCACTGTCAGGTTATCATCTTTATTCAACAGTTCGGTCAAATGAGGGACTTTGTAAGCTATCAGCTGGATATCAGTGAAATTGTCTGTGGTAATAAATAATTCTAATAGAAATCACTAAAATCACAAAAATTACTGGGCCCATTTACGCAGCCCAGAGGATTAACCCTTTTTTAAATTTTTTCCAGCACTGAGCTTTCCTGTTACTCTACATTCAGGCCGGGTTGTGATAACAATCAATAAGCACATTCATGAGAATAAACGGTTTCATGGGCTTTCCTCTTGTGCCACTCTTAGGCCTGAAGTTACATGTTTAGTTTCAGTACTGGTAAGGCTCCCAGAATGACAAAATTGCAGTTATGTTGATAGCCGGTAGGAGCCTTGTAGTCTTGTTACTATATCATAATGGGAAAATGCAGGGAAATAATGGAAAATTATTTTTGTAAAATTAAGCTACGTATCAGTTATAAATAAAGTTTTTGTGATAAATATACTAACTCAGTTTTAAATTTCGAGTAAGATCGGAGCACGTCAGTATGTCTTGGTACGCCGCATTGACAGAGAACAGCCAATATACAGCAATATACAAAAAAAAGAAAATCAAACAGAATCAGTGAAAAGGCAGGTTTGTTCCTTCAACATGTTGTACGAAAAAATGCAAAAATGGCAGCAAAAATAGAGGTTACACGGCACGTTTGTGGTCAGTTCCCTTCAGTTCATGCACTTGATCATGAAAAGTGAAACTTCATGCTGAAATGTTTCATTTGGCAATGGTACCATTTGAACTGAAAGCCGATGAACCAAAGCTAATTGGCAAAACTCCAAGCAGGTCATACAGTATGTGAGCAGTAACACTGGCTGCCGGGGGGAGGGAAGGGGGGTTGACAGGGGCTAAGAAAGCAGCAATACCTGCCACATGCTCACGTTCACTTCAGCCAGCTTGGTAAAAACAGGTTTAGCCAGCTGCCAGCCAGCAATTAAGACAACATGGTTGAATATAACGTACAGTCATTAGCCTGGGCATTGGGGCATTGAGGTAAAATTGGTCTTTATCAAGGGTGTCACTGTTTTAATGAGATAAAAGCACAATTGATATGAATAAAGCACTATGATTGTCTCAGATTAACGTTTAACATTGTTCAATGTTGTAGATGAGTGTTGCTTCCTCAATACTCAGGCTTTTGACTGTAATTCTGCCTTTTATTGTTTGCTGGTTTACCAAGCAAACCAGGACAATGTACCTCGCCTGAACCCCAAGCGGAGTCAAAGTCAAGCCCAGAACCCAGGACAAAACTGGATTCATAACTGAATCCATAACTGAATCCAGAGCCGAGGTCTGAGCCGAGGCCAGAGGACAGCTCTGAGCTCGAACCTGAACCATCAGGCCCAGAACCACTAAACCAATCCCCAAACATCTGAAACAGAGTGGAGAGGAGGGCGAGATGGCGGGAGTGGGGTGGAAGGTGGAGAGGAAGAATGAGGAGGAGACGGGGGCAGAAAAAGTTTGGCGAGGAGATGAAGGAGGGTGAGAATGATAGTGAGAAAGTGAGACAGATGGGTGACAAACGGGAAGAGGTAGAGGGAGGATAAAAGACAGACTGGTCACTGGCCATGACACACACAAATACTGATCACTACAATATGATGTAAGAAGAAACACAGACTAAAGGTGAATTTTAATTAGAAATGGAAAAAACAAGACTTAACTAGTGCTGGAAAAGAAGAAAGACAGACAAAACACAATGATAATAAAGACAGACATACAACAACACTGCAAGTAAAACACAGAGTGAAAGGAAAAGTACTTAAACATAAATAATGTAATTGAAAAGATAGCAAACCTTGCAAAGATGAGATATATATGTGTGTTCTAGTGAGGACAGTTCAGTGTTTGTGGCTACCATCTTTAAGTGAATACAAACTTGACAACTGATGGAAACTTAAATCCAGTCAGTGTAACCTGTAGCTCCACTTTACTGGGCTTTCCTATGCAAATCCAGATTTGCAGACTGGAGACATGAATACCCAGAATACCCAACGCTGGTCTGACATTACACACATATATTTGAAATTGACGAGATGTACAGTATTCAACTTGCCATACTGGTAAGTTGAATACTGTACATCTTTCATCTGGGTAACTTACAGGTATTCCAGGTTTGCCTGGGAGCCCGTCACTGCCAGAGGCGCCAGGTGGTCCGGCATGCACTGTAGAGAGGCCTTCAGCTGTGTCAGATGATGACATGTTGAGTCCAGGGGGACCAGGAGGTCCTGGAGGCCCTGGTACACCAGGAGGACCCTGGTGGAAAGAGCACTTTATTTGATTTTTTCCATTGTGTAAATTGAACTGTCTGACTATCCCATCTATCTGTGCAGCCTTCCTCTCACCCTGATGAGTTCAGTGTCACTCTCCACGTCTTCAAACCCAGAACCCAGGGCATCTGCTCCATACTGTACCACGGATAAACACAGAGTCGGTTTGTGATGCTTCAAGCATCTTGCCCCTCACCTACATTTACTACATGCTGATTTCATCACAAACAAAAATGCAGGGTGATACCACGAGTGAACGTTATGTGTAAAAACAAAAAGAGTAAAACCACAAACTGTGATACTCACAGACACACTGCGTGATCTGGGGGGCCCAGGAGGCCCAGGGAGGCCGGGAGGGCCTGGTAAACCAACTCCTGGGTCTCCCTGTAGAGAGGTAAGTAAAAGATCTGTGTTTTACAGCACATGTGGTGACATCTAATAAAAGTGAAGTGCATTTTGAATAAAGAGTCTACCAGTTGAAATAAATTATTAATTGCTTCTTGTGTGTTTTAGCCGCACCTTCTCTCCTGGAACTCCGGCTTCTCCAGCCAAACCTGGAAACCCCTGAAATCCTCTCTGACCCTGGATGTGAAAACACAGTTCAGTTATTGCATTTGATATAAAGCCCAGCAGAAAAAGAGGAACTGACGAGATAAATAACTTACTGGATCTCCCGTGTCGCCTTTGCTTCCCTGTGAAGAGAGAGAAGAATTTAGGATTAGTACAAAATCTTACAAACACACACACATACTCTCCGTCTCTTTGGCACACACACCTTCTGTCCATCTCTCCCTGGCAGTCCTGGGGACCCGGGGATTCCTGGGGGTCCTTGTGTCCCTCTTGGTCCAGGCTGAGCTTTCCCAGGTAGAGGGGTGGGGCCTGGGGGACCAGGTGGACCTCTGGGTCCAGGATCTCCACGCTCTCCTTTTAACCCATGCCTGACACGACCCTGGAAATGGAAATCAAACTCTCATATAATTTGTGTGTGTAAAGAACACATAGTGTAATATAAATATGGCATACAGTACATATATTAAAGTATGTGGTAACGTTTTGCACAACACAAGAAAGTCCTCGTCTGAACTTACATCTCCTGATCTCTCCCCGGGTTCCTCTGTCCGGTGTGGTTCTGTACACAGCATATGACATCGTCAACAGGTTTGACCAACCAGATTCTTACGGGGCAAAACTTTAAGTACCTATTGGCTGTTGTCCATTGCAAAATATTCATCACCCTCCATTTTCTCCATCTATATGTATGTTGCTGCTAATCTCTTTAAACAGATATCTGCATATGAACGCAGGATCTGTAGGCAAAGGACAGGATTTTGGTATTAGAAGCGTTCTGGTTTCTGTTTACTATCTGTGGTCCAGATAGTACTGACCAATCATGTTTGAGTGAGGCTTTGGTTGCATGCAGGTAAAAAGTCAGAGCGGAATGCAATCTCAGAACCCATCTGACAACAATTGTTGTTTTTTATCAATCTGGCAACCCTGGAGATGAGGTTTTTATTAGCTTTCTTTACATTTATCTGCATTGAAATTGTGGTCCGACGATAGTCGATGGGTTCCGAGACTACTAATCGTACTATAAACAAAGACTGGTGAATGGAAATCTTGGATATCCCTTATTCGAATATCCGCTGCCCCCAGGGGCTAAATTGCCAGGCAGATGATAGCTATGGGTTCCGACATTGTGTTGCTGCTATAACAAACCATTTCCTCATCAGGTTCTATCAGAAAGGACTAACTACATAAGTAGAACTATAGAAACCTGCCTTTTCATCTTTATTTAATGTACAGTAGATTCGCTAAACAAGTATGCTCTTTTACAGGCAAGGCGTGCTCTTTAACCATAGTTCATTGATCTTTTAGTAGCATCACTGGACTAGATGGGAGCGTTCATGTGCTTTATTATTATTACTATTTATCATGCTACTCACAAGACTGCTTCTCTAAGCTTTAGGCCCCCGCTGCCGCTGCCTACGTGACTGATAAAAACGTTACATGCAGATCCTCAGTAGAAATTATTCTTAGCATAGATGTTGATTATGAAATGAAAAATCTTGCTAAAATATCAAACGTTCCAGAAATGGACAGATAAGAAACTGTAAGTACAGCGCAGTGTGTTTCCCATCCATTAATCAACAGGGACTTTAACCCCAAAAGAAAGACCATATTAATTAAATTCAATGAACTGCTAAATACAGACACAGAAAAGAAGGAATGAAGTTCATTCTGACCTCTCATCAGCGTGTCTTCACTGGCCTCTGTTGGGGTCTGGTGACCGGAGAACTCAAGCTCCACCTCCGGAGCCTCAGTGGGTGGAGCTCTGACTGGAACACTGTCCTCCTCCTCCTCCTCCTCGAGGAAATCAACAAAATGAGAAGGTCACCCCCATTTTAAATGATTCCTCCTGTTAGGAGCATGATTTAGTTTAGCGAATACTCTTATCATGGCTCATGGTCAAATTTTAGACTAACTTTGCCAGAACTTAAGCCATAAACAAAATCAGAAATATTGACTTAGCTGGTGGTGCGTGATGAATAATTACGCTAAAAACTAAAATCATGAGGATTCATCTTGTGGGCACCATGAATGTGTGACGGATGAACAAACCAATGGACTGACAGACCTTCATAGGTAAGGAATCCCTCAAAGTGAAACAACTTGCTTAACCTGCAGCGTGCACGAGCGCGCTCTCAGAATTAGAAATAATTAAGGAGCACATGCTGTGCAACAGAAACTGAAAATGCTGAATTGATTGAAAGGGAGCTGAAAGAAAACATCAAATCATATGACACTGTGCTATTTGTCGACACTGTCCCTGATGAACCTCCCCGGATCAGACCAGAAAGCGTCTACCATGACTTCAATATGTGGTAACAGTCGTTCAGCTTCTGAAGGACAGTTTCCTTTGAAGCTTCAAAGTCAATGTTGATTATGGGATGTTTGGGGTCAGACTGACCTCCTGCTTGTGGGAGAATGAAAGATGGCACCAGAACAAAGGCGAAACAAACCAAACACATGTGTTTTAGGGCCCTGATGATAAGGAGGGGGGGGTGACACACACACCCTAACAGATTGAATGTGTTCATTCACCAGACTTCATTTTCAGGTACAGCATATATATTTTTTTTCGGCTGGCAAAGAGACCACAACTTCGACAAACTCTTTTCTTGTAGCTGTTGTCCAAGCCCACAGGATGTTGTTTTGCTGTCAGGTACCTCTCACCCAGCCAACCTACCTGTGCCATGCCATGTTTTCTCTCCTGCGTGTTCTTCATCACGTCCACCGCTGTCTCTCTGTCATCCAGTGCGTCGTCTCCGCTGCTGTATCCCGAGGCCTTGATCAAACACAGCATTATGTGTTGGCTTGAGGAAGCAAGCTTATAGCAAATAATAATGTCAAGCAATACTGATGAGGTGTCCCACATTTTGCCAGCTATGGATATTGTTACAAAATAACTAATAAAAGAAAGCGACAGAGAGGGAGAATATAGAGAAAGAAAGAATGAGGGAAGAAAAGGAAAGTCAGTTGCAAACTTTCAATGTGAGATTTTATCTCCTGAAAGTCCAGTTTCTTGCAGAGGTGTTCAGTTTTTTGAAAGATCCTGTAGGTATTAGATTAATTATGTAATGAATGACACTTACAGAGGCCAGGAAAAAGCATACCGTTGTCAGATTACTGCTAAAGTTTACTTGTTTGGCCAGTCAGTGGGGTAAGAGGACCAATCGCCAGTTACTATACTAGGTGTTATTGTTTAGTGAAGTCCTTTGACCACCAGGTGGTACTGTTCACGGTATGTTATTTGGACAGCATTAATCAGAAACTCCAGTTTTGTCTTAATTAGTGGGTTCCTGTCTGTAAACCACCTCTACTGTGTCTATGTGTGTGGCTTTCTCACATAAGGATCATCGTCTTCACACTGCTCCTCAGCTGCTCTGGGATCCTGTTTTATCACCAGCTGCTGAATGGATCCCTGGAGAGAGAGAGAAAGAGAGAGAGAGAGAGAGAATTAAGAAACATGAAAGATGCCAGCTACACCTTCATTGGGTTATTTATGGGTATAACCCAGTTAGGATAATTGGAAAAAGTTGGGTTGAAGCACACCAAGTTAATGCATTCACGGAACTATGATCTTAATCTCGGTATTCCCAGTCCAATGAGAAACAAAATGCCTCATGTAGGAAGAGACTGACCCTGATCGGAAGGATTTTTCAATCGGGTTGAGAGGGGTGGTGTAAACCTTTCATAATTCGTTCAATAGGAAAATATTAGCACCTAAAATCCATGGAAACGCTTAATCCTGATGATTCTCTCTGGTTGGAATAAATGTATTATTAATGCTCATGTTCGCCCCACGTGGAGGGGGGGGTACATACGGTTCATGTGAACGAGTGTCCAGGAGGGGCAGAAACATGACAGCAGGAGACGATGAACGACATCGATGCTTTGGTGAAAATTCACACAGAAAACGGGCCTCATGCCATTTGAAGTCCGAGGCAACAAACCAAAGGCACACAAACACACCCACACAGAGTGACCCAGATATTTCAGACTGGACACGAGCATGGACTTATTCTGTCGCCGTGCTTCAGATAACACGTACAGAAGGTCAGGCAACTCTGAACAAAGCAGAATAAAGTGGGAATGGCAACTCTCACCATGGCAACAGCAAGTGACTAGCGGCTCATACTTACCTTTTTTGTGAGCATCGTTGGATTAAACACGGACTGACAGCGATCCCAGTAATAACGCCAGTGTGAATTTCAGTAGCTGTGTTTTCTGTTCACGTTGACCAAAGAACGCCATTTATTCAGCCTGGGAGACGCTGGCCTTCACACAACCAGAGCATGGCTTCAGGTTTTACTTTACTGCACCATCGTACATGACGTGGCAGCACACTCAGAGGTCAGAGTCGAACCTTTGACCTGACCACAACTAAGCCTTGTTGACATCTCTGACTTCCTCATCTGCCATCGACTCAACTCCCCCGTCCTCTCCTCCCTTCCACATTTTGCCCGTCTCCCTCCCTTCTTCACCATGTCTACTCCTTCCTCCCATCTTACTTCCTCTCTGGCCTCTGATCTTCATAGCTTTATCCGGCAAAGTCTGGACCAGAAAGTGGTCATGACATCTTCCCCCTGTTTAGATCTGGCTGTATCCTGATGCAGTGTCAGAGATGCATTAGCATTTTAAAGCCAGTCATCAAATTTCACTTTGCCTCACTAGGTGTCATTGGTTTAGGTTCTATTTACCCTATTCGCAGAGAAAAAACTCCTTGTCCTCCAAAAGATGCAAAGACACCCACATTTAGAGGACTTGTTCACTCACCACAAACTTGTCAAGGCCCGTGCTTCCCGCATTAGATACAAAAATGCCCGAATTGTGTGAGAAAGTGAGTCTTTCTGGCCTCCGATGGAAAGTAGTCCTCTCTGCCTCCCCACAGTCCATGTAGAGACGCACCTCTTCATGCTCCACCACCACCTGATAGACAGATAATGTAGTGTTTTATCACAGAATTTCTCATTGTTTTCAATATAAAGGGCCCAAACCTGTTTAATTTGGTAAAGCCTGAATGGTGAATATGAACAGGTTTAAGTAGATTTGATAACGTTATTTTTCAAAGCACTTCTGCCATTTTTTCCACATGTTGAAAGAATTTTAGGACGCAAACACTTGATGAGATGTCACTAAACGATGAAACTGTTTTCATTTTCAATATCAGTGCCAATGTGATAGGACTAACCGAGTTCTGGTGCAAAAAATATAAAATCCTCAATACCGTAGTTTGGAGAATATAACACGTTTTAAAAAAAGATTTTATTTGAACAAAATAGGCAAAACTACTTAAGGTTTTCGTGTTAAATAAAATTCCTTTTTTTTAAATTTTATATTATTTTGGGGGGATTTTTCACCTTTATTGGACAGCATAGCAGGCAGGAAATGGGGGAGAGCAACAGAGGGGTATGACAAGGAACGAAAGTTGCCAGCTGGAATCAAACCGGTGACATTGTGGCCATGTGGTGTAACCATTCGGCTACCAAGGCACGCCAATAAAAATTAAATATAGTCTAAAGTAAAAAAAAAAAAACATGTTCCTGATGGTGATACATTTACAGTACAAAATATGTAATTAAAATCAGCTTAAGAATACTCTATGCAACAAATGTATTTTGAAAGGTGCTCAAAGGTTCAATATCTAATAGAAATATAAATTAATTAATAGCTCATTTTACTGCATGTACTGTAGCTGATGTGGAGCATAAAAATATTTAATAAAAGGTCTTCTTCAGCTGAATATGTCCCTCTCGCCCTATAATGTGTCATATGCAGTATGTAATGCTCACCGTGAATCGTGTCCACTGGTCGGTCATGTCTGGGACACTAAAGTCAGCAGCTTTGTGGCTGTGGGACGCTTGCTCTCTGTCAGTGTAGTACAGTAAGATGCTCTGGAAGCTCCCACGCACCGGAGTAAGGGCCAAACCCAGCTCCACCACCTTCTGGTTGGCGTCTGTGATGGCGAAGAGCACGCCTCCCCTCTGAGTGGCTGGACGCACCTGGAGTAAGGGCAAGGTAGAAGACAGTGGAGGTCACTAAAGCTTATTGCTTTAGCGTCTGGCATCCATTATACGAATATTACATTCATGCCATGAGACACATTAATACAGTAATGTACAGTACTGAGTACCAAAGAAGTATAAATTAATGGAAGCATTAATAATTATTGTCTTGCTATATCATCACAGTTCCACAAGGTGGCGACATAACCCGACCTAAATTGACCATAAAGATTGTTCTTTCACATAGAATAAAAGTCGTGCAACATACAGTACTTTACAGTATTATACAGAACAATATACAGTACTTATAGTGTACTTCAAATTGTCTTCAATAGTGTCTCCTGACCACTGCATTTGAAGCCATGGTGACTTTAAAAGACAGAATGACAGCATGAAGGAGGATTACAAGGTTGGACTCTCTAGAGTTACCGTGACGATAATGGCAAAGTCCCTGTAGAATGACCCAGACACGAAGGTCTTGGTGAGCCGGCCGATGTTGGCTTCAGGCTCAAAATTGTAGGCTGGAAAACCCTCATAGCCAGGAGTGAAGGAGACAGCGGGAGGGAGGGGGACGCCAATTAACTCTGTCAGGTCCAGATGACCACTGGAGCCTCGCTCTGACAGAGACAGAGGGAATGTCAAAATGGGTAAATGGAAACAAAGAAAGAGTAACAGATGGAGGCAAGCTGAAAAAGAGGGCCCTTTTCATTTGTTTCGTTATAAGTCATCAAAGCTATAGTCATTAAAAATTACTCACAGAAGTGGTCAAAGAAACATTTAACTAACTAACGTACTAAGATATTAATTTTCCAACATCATGTTTTAATAGTATTTCTAAGTAAATAACTCACTGCCCAGTTCATTGTTCATAGACACTAGAAATATTACACATGTTCACGTACACCTGACCTGCGCGGGGCACGTGGGAGAAGTTTGCCTTGAGGGCTGTCTACCTGACAGAAACTCCTGAGGGCAAACTTCTCCCATGCACCTGTGCAGGGCTGCTGCCACTGGAACGATGAGTGAGGACAGTGAAAGGTTGACTATGAAAAACAGCCAATTCAATGAATAGCGGACAGATTAATTTTCCTTTATTTTGCCACCTCATACCAATCCACTGTGTTTAATTTGCCAAACGACAATTGTTGTATTGAAAGTTGCTAATATTAGGCACCATCACAAATTAAAATTCAATTCAATTAAATTGTATTTATATAGCACCATATCATAACAGAGTTATCTCGTAGCCCTTGTTAATATAGAGCAAGTCTAGACCAGCACTGAAAACGTGCTGGTTTCAGTGCATCGTTCCCATCTGGTATCACTGCAAGATATCTGTTAATTTTATTTATCTGTCTATTAACTGGCCACTGAGCCTCCTGTCATTTTGCCAAAGTGGCCCCAAAGGTACCAGAGGTACCAGGATCATCCTGACATGGCTTTAATTTGACCTGATGTGATCAGACATAATCCTCCGAAACAGAAATGCACACACAATGGCTGGTAATTAGAGTATTTAATGTGTATCTGAAGAGATGACTTCACATTCCCTTGATTCCCCCCATTATGGAGCCTCCCGTCTCCCGTAGAGACAAACCCTCACCTCAGCATTCCAGCCAGGCTCACCCCTGCTACCTATATGTCTGTGATGCACACACACACACACACACACACACACACACACACACACACACACACACACACACACACACACACACAC
>JAVQJF010093176.1:0-32319 GCA_036023855.1 Gadopsis marmoratus
TCGATTTTCATTAACACGTTTCTAAATTGTAATAACATGTACATCTGGGGTTCCGGGGTTATGGTGCCAACAAATCCACTGCACTGTGGTACTTCTCCCCCCCCCCCCCCCCTCCCCCCCCTCCCTTCGCCCCCTACACAAGCTGAGGGTGGCAGTGTGGTCACCTTCCCTCCTTGGCCTGGTTTCACACTGACATGCTCGTCTGCTCTCCTGAAGGAATGGCTTTAATAAGGTAGAGCAGATCAAGGCGACTGTTAATGACATGGCAGGCCCAGTCAACACACTGCCCAAGGCCATGGACGGGCCCCAGTCTGGTGCATGCTGCTGGATGCTCGCTATCTCATGTGGGACACACACAGAACACTTGCTCTGGATGCTCTTTAACTGCTACCCGTCCTTTATGTGGGCTAAGGAGCTGCATAGTGGAATGCACCCAACCCAACCCTTCACTGAGAGATGAACTGGGTTTACCTGATTAACCTGCGTTCTTCTGTAGTATAACAGTCACCTCTCGCCTGATGTTGAGTAAACTTGGGTGAATTTGGGCTTTGTCAAAATGACCTTTGTCCCTGGCAAATCCACTTACCGTTGATCAGTACCACAGCTGATGCGTGGTACTGATCAACAATGATGTTGGAGGATGACAATGATGCATGTGCTGGTGGAAGATTTTTTTTTGTCTCCATGTGAGTCTCATTTAAAGGAACCAAACTAGTCACAGAATGGCTTCAGTACTTGTATTATTATTGAATGGTATTTGGTAATAATTTACAAATGGTAATGCACATAAATATATGAACATGGCTAATACCAAATGAATGCTCATTTCTTTTTGCGCTGCACTTTTCAGAGACGGTTGTGTGTGCGCCACCTTTTAGTTCTTTCTTTTGATGACGGTTTAGTCTCTTGAGTGAAAGGGCATTGCTTTTTCCCAAAAATCTAATTTGGCCAACACCTACAAGGAATTCAGAATCAAAGCTTGGACATGGACCAAGGATATAAAATGACCCAAATAGTATGTTTCAGGAAATGTCCTGGGTTATGTGAGGAAAACCGTTTGAAGTGCATCCCCATAACCCCTAGTGGCAGAATGTATAAAATACAGTAAAACCGACTAGGCTGGCAATAACATGGACACTAGCTATGCAAAAAAACAACAGGATTTCTCCTTTGTATTCCATTGAGCCTCGTCCGTAGCCAGAGCAGAGGGCCTGTCACATAGCTGCGCAGTGTACCAGAAGAAGTTAAGGCAAGTCAGACGTTTGCTGCTGGTATTGCATCATCGTACAGCAACAGACTTCGATAACCAATAAAACTGAAAAGAGAGTTTGACATTGGCAGATGTTGCTGGGTCCAGCAACAGACACAGGCTCCAACATGGCAGATACATCCATAATTTAGCTGGATTCCAAATCTCAGTCCGACTACCTGACATTTCGGGGTTTTATTATAAGTTGCGCTGTTTTGTATCTTTAATCAGTCCACGAAGCAAACAACTCTGTAGACATTAACGGAACAAGGCAGAGATGAAAGCCTCGGGCTGATGGTGGGTTCACTCCTTCCCGAGCGCATACGAGACCAGCTCAAGCTCTCTAAACTCTTCCAAACGAAAATAAGTGTCTCTTAAACACGTGTCAATGGCAACTAATGAAAAAGCATTTTTCATGCAATTTCCAATAGGAAGTGTTTGCCCACTGTGCTAAAGACTGCGCCGTTAAAAGGCGCACCCGAGGCCTTGGTGGGCCCAATTCTAATTACCTTCATTTGTGGTACCTGCAAGTGACAGTGCGTGTGTGTGTGTGCGTGTGTGTGCGTGTGTGTGTGTGTGCGCGTGATCGGTATTTCTTAACAAGGACTATGATGCTTCTATCTCTCCTGAACTGGTGGTTACAAAGCAGAGGGCCCACATACACGATGAGAAGGCAGCAAAGTGCTTTAATGTGAACGCTGTCAGCTCCACTCCCCTTGGTTTTCACCCTCTGAAGAGCACAAGGCCTTATCAGTTTAATTGACTCTTTATCTTTGTGTTAATTTCCCCTTTAGTGCACTAGCTCCCATTCTACCCTTTGATATGTCATTTTACATTGGCTTTTGTGTGACTTACAGGAAGTGGCTGTATAAGATTACCATATTTCATAAAGAGGCAGATTCCTTTTTAACAACACTGTTAAGGAGCTCGGTTGCTTCTGAATTGTCTTCATTGTCCATTAACCTCTTTGATATTGCCCGTTAACCTTTTCCCCTTAAAACGAATTGCGTGACTTTGTGTCTATGCTTTCAAAGTAAATGCAGAGAAATTATTGTATTCTTTACACATCCCAAAGCTCTTTTTGTGCATAGCTAATAAGCGAGGTCTAATTCTATATTGGCTGGCAGGAGTTTAAAGATTTTAGTCTTTACAAAGGCAAACAGAGGGGACTTAAGGGGAGCAGGATTTAACAGTTTGATGCCTGTCGTCTTCCTCCTGGTGTATGTTGGTTCTCTTTCCATTCCAGTACACATGCGACTGTATAATGAATTATGCCGATGTTGAATTAGCATGTAGCTGTCGCTTCGGCGCTGGTGCCTGCCTTGTGACAGGACCACCGTAGCACAGGCTGGCGTCGAGAGAGGGGGCTTCCACTGTGATTTATTAACTGCTGAAGCCACAATGAAGTGTGCCCACTGAAGCACCAATGCAAACAAATAGGGCCACGGCTGTCACTGTAAATTTAAGCAGACAGGCCGACCACAGCCGGAGCAGAAAGGGTTAATTATGCAAAAGCGTTTGGCTTTCGAGGCAAGAGCTAAGGATGGACTGATTATTCGAGGCAAGATTACGTCACAACTCTGTTTTGTACTACACGCTGATATATCATTGTAGAAATGTGAGATTAGGTACATTGCTTTTAACCATAAGGCTGATTTTATTTGATATCTCCGAAACATTTTACTCAGCAATGATTTAAATATCATATGCAGCTTTTTAAAAACACATAAAGCACTAAAGCAATAATTATTCAGATCCGGGTTATACAAGGTTTCACACGGCTAGGTTATGCCCTTGAATTTGAAGTGTCACTATCACATATTTTACTTTTGCACATTGCGAAAACTATGTAAAGCCAAGTATTTACACAATAAAAAAAAAAATGACCCTTGACCCTGGCAAATCCACAGCTGATGGTGACAATGATGCGTGTGCTGGTGGAAGATTTTTGGAATAATTAGTCTCATTTAAAGGAGCCAAACTTCACAGAATGGCTTCAGTACTTGCATTATTATTGAATGGTATTTGGTAATAAATCAAAAATGGCAATACACATGACTATATGTAAGAATCCAAATATCCAGTTCCAACAAACAGGTAATAAACCCACATCCGTAACGTCGTCGTAGCATCGACGTGGCGGCTGAGTGACAAGCTAACGTTACCGTTAGCAGTTGCACTTTGCAAAGTCAGCAAACGTCCTACCAGTAGCCACCCTTTTTCCATCTATGTTGCCGAATCCATGATGCTTCCTCACAATGATGTTTTGGCGTCATGACCATCTGTTCAGCGCTGCTCGCTAGTGTTCAACGTAGCCTCGCCTGTATACTTTGATTAGATTAAATAGTCATTTTGTCACATGTTTGAACAGTAGATTTTGTTTAATAAAGTGACAGACCTATTGGGTACTGTAATTTCTTTGTTCTCCCCCCCCCCCCCAAACAATCCGCCTTTGCTGCAGCTACAAAAACAGGAAACATCACTTCCTGTGTACCAGTGGGTTTGTTGTTGGTTTTTTTTGTTTTTTTATCAGGAAAGACGAACCCGACACAGCAAAAGCTTCAATAAGCTGTGTATGAGCTGAATTACTATTGGGTGATATTGCTCAGAACACAAAAACTGATACGAAAGCATCGCAGGTTGTGCCTTTAGAGCCGTGCGCCCCCTCACCTTTCTAATCAAAGTGCTCTTGTCAAGCCAGGCGGTTGTTGATCTCCCTGGACGTGCTGTCACCTCACTGGCATTGCGTGTCACTTTTGGCCGGCTCTCCCTGTGCTGCTCCCCCGTGATGTAACGCTGCGGATCACATTTCAGCATGTGGGTGCAGAACGGAGGGCCTCCAAAGGTGCCTGTCTGTTTGAACTAAGGCACCCAGTCTCTGTCAGAGGCCTTTATGTTTGACCGTCCATCTCGCTAACTGTGACAGAATAGCCCAACATCATTAATTAAACATCAGTCTTTCCCCCAATCACCCGATTGCCGTGACAGGCTGCCATGCCAACAGTCCCTGTCGACATGCCTTCTAGAATCTAGAAGGGGATTACATATGGTAATAGTTTTTGACAGCCTGCTATTTGCCTCCATTAATCTGATAGGATAAGATATCTGGACTGCAGAGCATGGTGTGCTGTAACTCTTTGAGTCTGATATTGTTATGCTGTGAAAAAACGGAATCATTTTGAAGATGCAAGCAGTGTCCTGGAAGAATCCTAATCCCCTGACAAGCTTTTGATACGATCCCAAATATTGTCACGGACTCAAAAGTGTATTTTTAGACCTGGATCTTGCTTGTATTTGCTGTCAATTTTAATATTTCTCACATTTATGAACTCTTGTCATGTGTGGCGAGATGCTGTGACAAACCTGTGTCCTTCCCTAGTGTATGACATTTCTCCAAAGAAGCTAGTTATGATGCTAGCCCCGGGCTGCCAACCCGCTGCTGTTTTTGTCACGGTTCAGTGAGAAGACAGAGTTTATTCTCTGACCTTTGTTCAGTTGAGGCTCACCCCAAACTCAGAGACGCTCTGAAATGATGCATCTCTGTTGCTAGTAGTTCAATTAATATTTTGATACTCGCACCCATCTTCATATGACGCCGTCAGCCAATCTTCTTGAATGACTAATATATGTGGAGTGGAGAATGTTACACATGCGCTTGCTGAAAGCAAGCAACGAGGGGGGAGAAGAAGGGGGTTTGGACAAGCTGCTCTCCCCCAAATAGGGACGTAAATCATCTCCGAGCATGATATTTGGAGCTTACCCTAAAAGACCGAAAGCTTTTTCCCCCTCAGCTCTGCGGAAATTAAATAAATATTTCCAGATAAACAACCAGACAGTTAAACATCCACCTCTCCAAAAGCCAATTGCCCAGGGCTTTTATTAAATATCGATTTGATTTGTAAAAGGCCAGATGCTGCGGGGTTAAATAAATGTCAAGTTCTCCCATTCCGGTTTACTTTTCCTGTCTGCTCAGTCGGTGACATTTTCTCTCACGGTGTGCACACCGATCAGTAAAACCGCTGTCCAGTGCACACCCACCCCGGCCCAGCCCAGCCCAGCCCAGCCCAGCCCAGCCCAGCCCAGCCCATGCTCGCAGAGATGCGTTTACGCTGTGAACGCATGTCCAGGTTTCCTTCCAACATAACACAACAGCCCTGCATTCCGTATGTTCCCAGTGAATTCATCAAAAACCGGAGCCCGTGTAAGTTTTTATTCATATTAACTCGCAAAATAAAGCAGAGCAATAAAGCCCCCCGTGGATGCCTCCCTGTGAGAATTGCTTGTCAACAGCGGCAGGGAGGAATAAGGCGTCGTCTGACAACAAGCCATCTTTGAAACGCCTCCAAGAGGGAAATGGCATCCATTAGAGACATACAGAAAATGTGTGTTCACCGAGGGGGAGGGGGGGGGGGTCCGAATCACACACACACACAGATAATTGTTTATCCCTGGGAGAACCTTCAATGTTTGTCTGCGGGTGGCTAAGTAAGTTCACCAGCACTATTGGACAGGGAGTGCCCAGCAGACCCAAGGCTCGAAAAACATTAGGATGAATCAATTAGGCTGCCATTAGCCAATAAAGTGGCCCTCACTGAGTCGTGTAATTATGACCCACAGCAAAGCCAATTTTATGGAGGCATATTATCCCTTTCTTTTCTTTATTAATTTTATTTGTTTGAGATAATCCCTCCATGGTTTTAATTATGCGCTTTAGGTTCAGGGTGGAATAAATAAATCATCATTTGCTTCCATCACTTCTGAACACTGCGGGGTCTGTGGTCTTCTCCGTGTAGGGAAACTACCCAATCGCAAGCGATTGTCACCATTATGGCTGTCAGCGTCATAAGGATCGCTCTGATTAGTCGCGTAAATTAAAAAGGGAACGCTGTCGCATCCTTTTCGCAGGAATCCACATTAACCCCACTCAGAGCAGGTTCCCATCAGATTGTACGATAAGAGGCGGCGGGAAGAGCTGATAATATAGGCAGCAGCTACTTAGCTTGTTCCCAGCTCAGAGGACACTGTGTAAGTGTGACAATGTGCTGTCAATGAGGGATGACAGTACACAGCCAACATGGCGTAATGCATTGTTCCTTCCTGGGTCCCTCCTGACAGATGCTCTCCAAGACAGCTGGATCAGCAGCAAGAATGGAGCTGGGATCTGGGCTGCGCACGAGCCGAGGATGTGATATGCGGCTGATTAGCGAGGGTATACACATGTCAACAAGCGAGGCCTGGGGATCATGTCGGAGTTTGTGTTAATTGACAGTTTAAGACACGTTTACCTATTTATTTTGAGCATCGTGCTTGGCTTTGAATACCCAGCACTGTTGAATGTAGTCGCTTGCTTTCCATTTGTCCAGGACCTTTCGTATTCCGTCTTGGAAAAAAAAGTAAAAAAAAAAGAAATCTAAATCAAAATGTCAGCCTACTAGTGGTTTTTTTTTCTTTGCCTTCCATGAGATCTCCTAAGAAATGACCTTCTCTGCAACAGCCGCTCTTATAAGACTGATGTTGGAGGTGCTTCAAGCCAAGTAAAATAAACACTTCATGAATGTTAAGCTGGAACTTGGCAGACGTGAATTGAATCATTTCTGTGGACACAGGGAATTTTTATGTTCCATTTTCAGTTGACAGTCTAGACATTTTATGAGTTCGGGAAGAGATCTGGCCTTGGTTTTTTGGTAGTAACATCTGAGAAGTTGCTTCCTCGCTTACATGTGTGTGCTGGTGCTCTTTAAATTGTGCTTTTACTTAGTATTTTGGGACATTTTTTCCCCCTAACTACTGCATGTATTCAAGTTTCAGGATCAGGTGAGTTGTTCAAAGCCACAGACATTCTGTAACTCATTGCAGAATGAGTCACTCATTTTCAGTCCATCCTGGAATACTTAAATGTAGTTATTGTGCGCTTAAGTCAAAACTGTCAGTTTTCCTTCTTCTTCTTTACTGCTATGAGTTGTTTTTGTACTGAAGATTACTTCCAGAAATGCAGCTCATTTTCCTCCATGGGATATTGTGGTGTGCTCTCATTTTAACACCCACTTTAGTCTGGTATTTATGAGGTGGCAACTGTGGAGAAAAATTGCCTCTCCGTACTGGTGGAGCCGGGGGGGGGGGAGCAGCGGGGGCCTTTGCTGATGTACGTTAACTAAAGCGGACAGGCGGGTTTAGAGTTTCTGATGGAGCAGGCTCGATCGGGTCATAACACGGCTGCAGTCGCAGTGTTGCGGAGGTAAGGTGGGCATGAAGCCACCCGAGACTTCCCCCCTCCAAGCCCCATCCATACATTACAAGAGTGATGAAGGAGTCTGGGTAATGAGACAGGATGTTTGTACACTCCTGCCATCCCAAGAGACACCCTCCTCCTCCTCCTCCAACGCTCCACCTACACTCAATCTACCTCCCGCTGAGCCCATGGCCTGAACCCCTGACCTCTTCCACTCGCCAACAGTTGCCATATTTGCATTTCCAGTCCACTTATAGGCAGGGGGTGGTGGGGGGGGGGTGACTGCTAGTACAGCAGGCCTCATTCTCATCCCAGTGACCCCCTGCCCAGGCCTACCAACAGCAATCTGGGGTTAATGCACCAAGCGCTCCCATTGTCTCTGAATTAATGAAGTGCTCCCTGCCTGTCCCTTCTCATTCAATGACAATGAGGCAAATGACAAATGGTAACATTTTAAATGGCTATCGACACACGTCGGGCGTAAAGTCACCGAGCTAGAGCTCGTGTTAGCGCCGCGGCCGAGGCCCTGTAACGACAATGCCGGCTGTCGTCGATGCACTTTCGATGCCCACTCTGGGATCAATTTGGATCCTAGCAGCAGCACGCTCCACACAGAGGGAGGTGTTTTATATTGAAATGGATGGCTCTCAGATGGAGGAGGAAGAGCCAGAGCCTGGGAGTGTTTTCGCCTCAGAAAATGGAAGGTGGGATTTGAGTCTTTTAAAGAATGGCAAGGGAGACCTCTAGTGGAAGGCAGAGGCATCCATCCAGAACGCTGTTGATGAAGATTTGTACTGTGCAATACCTTTAATTTCAAAGATTTCAACTGGCATTTTGTGTAAAAGAATTATGAGGAGCATTTTGTTTCGTCAAATCAGGTCACCTAATATTAATCACACTGTATACTTTGCAGGTGTGAATCCAGCTCACAAGCATTCCGCCTCGCTCTGTCCATGTCATCTCTTTTCACGTTTTATTCGCTGGCATACGCCAGTATAATCTACGTGTATATTTAACATACACAAAGCAAGTTTATTTATTTTGGGAAAAAGTGACTTCAGAAAGATTAGAAGAATGACACGCACTGGACCTAAACTAGCAGCTAAAAGAATACCAATAGATACAATTAATAATAATAATAAAGGAGATGGAAAGAAGGGAATAGAGATGTCTATCACAATTTCCTTAAGCCCAAAGTGACTACATTCACAGAAAAAAAATGTTTTTTTCCCTTTTAATGTTAATACATTGTCATTTAACGAGGGTTGATCAAATCAGTTTTAGCCTCTGTAGTGTATTTAGCCTAGTATCTCCTTCACTGAGGCTTTGTCCAAACACTTTACACTTTACACTTTACACGTCTCTGCCTGTGTGTCTCTCCTCGCTTCAACATACTGAATCACGCACACTGAGCTGGTGTGTGTGTGTGTGTGTGTGCAGCTCAGCCGTGCAGTCTGGCTCTGCGGCTGACAGCTTGTTACAGCGCATCACGCCACTGTAGGTGTGACCTTTAAGGCTGACCTCTTGACCTTCTCCTGTCATTGCAGTGCTGAGTATCCGCGGCGCTCAGGAGGAGGAGCCCCCGGATCCCCAGCTCATGCGGCTGGACAACATGCTGCTGGCGGAGGGCGTGTCCGGTCCGGAGAAAGGCGGCGGCTCTGCGGCGGCGGCGGCTGCGGCGGCGGCCTCGGGAGGAGCGGGGGCGGACAACTCGGCAGAGCACTCTGACTACAGGGCCAAGCTGTCCCAGATCAGACAGATCTACCACACAGAGCTGGAGAAGTATGAACAGGTGAGAACAGCACACCACACACTCAACGCCAGTCAATTATATGAAGTGCTGATTGTTACAGACTGTGAAAATACTTTATGCGGAATACAGCATCATCAGATCTCCCAATAAGAGATCTGATAATAATAATACTAATAGTAATCTTCATTTATGTAGTGCTTTTCCAATGAGGGTTGCAAGGGCTTCAGAGAGAAAGAGAACGTAAGTCATACTTTTGAACTTCAGCTTGTTAAAACTAACTAGAGGAAGCTGTGACACTGTTTACTGATGTTTGTCTCCACATATTTTATATCGCCATGTGATCCTGCAACTAAAGCAGTCCGACCAGAAAATTGCCCTCCGCACAATATATACCAACAACAGCAAAAATACTCCTGTGAAACATGCGCGTATTTACCGAACCCATGTCAGGATGACCCTTGTGACATCACTGGGGTTTAGGGCTGCAACTAATGATTACTGCCATAGACGATTCATTTTATTTTGTGTATAAGATGTCAGTAAATACCGAAGGGTGACGTCCTCAAATTTGTTTTGCCTGACCAACAGTCCCGAACCCGAACCCAGATATATAGAGTGAGAGCAGGAGGAAAGAGAGCACTCGTGCACATAGATGTGTCTGGTCCCCCTCCTGTTCAGACAGATTTCCAGCCGATCTGCCAATCACAACCATTTATCTAATGTGGGGCGGGTTTGATATGATGACTGTAGGCATTTTCGTAAACAACCAAGATGGCTGCCGCTTATGTGGAACGTTCTGAATCCGGTATCGTGTCAGTATTAAATGAACTGGGCGGTATATTTTCTCTACAACTGCACTTAAAGCTTTTGTTGATAAGAAAGATGTGTTTGCCGTATGTCTGACGGGATTCGCTCAGCACTATGTCACACGTTTCCTTGCTCTGATTGGTCTGCCCAATAGCATCCAGAGGCATTTTGATCCGTGCCCGTTGATCACGCCCCTCAAAAATGAACTGAGACGTTCCAGACTAATTCCTATTTGTCTGCCGATGTCAGGGTACAGCATTAAGACACAGAACATCAGAAACCACAACAACCTGCATCATTGATCGGAAATCCACGGAGTGCTCTTCACCAATTTAGCATCGGTTGACATGATTGTGAGGAAGGAAAAATAAAATACATATAAAGTTAATAGTAAACTCACCTTGATGAATACATGAGTGAATTTTACTACATCACTTTATGGTTCTTGTCTGGTTAACCACACATGTGGATGCCATTTTTAAACCTGGGCCATATTTTTTACAAATGTTGGGGTCTAAATGACTAATAGTTGCCAAAGGTTTTTGAATTGGTCCAGTAGATCGCCTTCGCCAGCAATGGCTTCAGCGTTATCCTTATCACTAACAGGCTCAAGTGTTTGACGGCATTACGGAAAGGATCCCTGCAGAGACGGACCGGACCAGAGCAACACCCTTTTTGTTTAACCAGAAACAGAAGTCTCACTCAAGGAAAAGTCTCGCTCTGAAATCTCACGAGAGGTTGAGTTGTTGCAGGAAGACGAAAGTATTAGTCATTTCGACCCCAGTGTTTATAAAAATAGGACCCAGGTCTTTCCCTTTAAAGTATCTGGGCATTTCTGCTCGATACACCATCTGGTACACGGCCAAAAGATGCAGTCATTGAAAAATATATCACTGCTGAGCTCTGCTCTTCTTTTTAATAGAGGCTTTTATCTTTCACTGGGGCAAAATCAGCCTTAAATCAGGTGGCAACCCTTGTAGACTCAAATGCTTCCTCAAAATATGTCACTCTCAGTAGGAATTCACTTTAGCTTGTCTTTTCACCCCAGAATAGTCCTGCACATGCAGTATGTTGTGTGTCTCTGCGTGTATTCCAAGTGTAGTCTTGAAAGTCTGTCGGAGGGGGATGATTTCCTCTCATTGCCTTGATAACCAATGCATTCATGACAATAGCATCCCTTGCAGATGAATATGAGCAAGACAGATGAACACGCAGATAGACAGACACAGACAAAGCCTGACACGGCTAAATCCAGAGAGAGATCGGAAGGAGGAGAAGAAATAAAGAAGAGGAGACAGTAGGAGACACAGAGCCGGAGTCTAATATCGTGGCAGATTCACACGGGGAGGGGAGGGGGGGGGGGATGAAACGTCGTGGCATGTTCGTCTCTCAGGGTGGGTATGCTGTGAAAGTGTGTGTCTGAGAAGGGAACAGCTGTCATTGGCCTCTCAACACACTGCCATCACCACTTCTGTTAAATATGAAATGTATCAGCGCTTATATTCCCCCTTTGGCTCCTCGAGAAAGCTTGGCCCAGATCTACATTAAGCAAACAGCTGGATTTTATTTTTATTTAAATTTTTCTAGATTTCTTTCATCTGTGATTTTTAAATACTGTATGTCTGTGTGTGTGCGGATGTGGCAAATTTGACATGGCTGCTTGACAAATTCCAAGTCTCCTTCACAGTTTTGTTGACCTTAGGGTAAGTGCTTCTGGATTTATTTGTTTTTTTATGTATTCCTGTGTGTTACAGGCGTGTAACGAGTTCACCACCCACGTGATGAACCTGCTGCGGGAGCAGTCCCGCACACGGCCGATTTCGCCCAAAGAGATCGAGCGCATGGTGAACATCATCCACCGCAAGTTCAGCTCCATCCAGATGCAGCTCAAACAGAGCACCTGCGAGGCCGTAATGATCCTGCGCTCCCGCTTCCTCGATGCCAGGTGCGTGCCCTTGTACACAGCACGTGTGTGTGTGTGCACATTTCAGACCATATACACATGCTGCAAATAACCTCTCCGCTGATTGCAAATCATCATGTGCTTCTCTCTCGGCCTGATATCCATATGAATGGCTGATGTAGGAGGCCTAACCCGCCACAAACATGCTGTAACGCATGCTGTTCTGCTACTTACCACACACACTGGGCTGGTTTGCATCTGTGCATGCCACTTGGACCAGCATACCCAGCAACACTGGCCAATAAGAGTTGCCTGCTCCAAAACGCTAACTGTTTCCCTTTTTTAATGTAATCGCTTGTTCCTTTTGATGCGTGCTTGGGATTTGCATACATTTCTCTGAGGATAAATGTCGCTCAAAGTCTGAGTCGGAGGCATAACATTTAAATGAGGCGTGCGCTCCCTTACAAAGCTCCCGATCTATTCTCTTGCAAATGATTGTGGTGGTGCAGCGGCGAGGGGAAGGGGAGAGGAAGAGGGAAGCTTTCACTGGTTGAGAGGCGCTGGCATGCTCGGCTCCGCTGATTAATCTACTGGCTGCTGGAGCCCATGCTGTGCACATTTACATATTCTCAAGCAGGCTTTTGGAGTGCGGGACAGAGATTTTAGCACAAATCTCTTCACCGGTGGATACATGCATAGAGATTTTATAGGGTTCCCCTCCAGCTTATGTAAAGCCCTCTTTAAATGTGGCACACGCAGACATGACCTGATAGATACAGCAGATAGAGGGTCAGTCAAACTCATGGGCATCAGCATATGGGCTTTCACAAAAACATGCATGTTAGTATTTCGTGTTGGATCATCTGAGCCTTGTTTCTGTGCTGCCGTGTATTTGCTGCCCTTCATGCTGGGATACCTTTTACTTGTTCATTATCGCCATGTTTTCTATGAGACACTGTTATTCTGTGTCTTTCAAGTCGGACGTCTTCAATAACAAAGTAGATGTAACAATATTTGATACTATTGTCAATATGATAGCTGAGTTTCGGTACAATAAAACAATACTATGTTTTTTTTTTTTAGAACTTGCTTTAAAGTCAAGATGAAATGAAAAATGCCCTTTTAACCCTTTTAGATCGCATCCCCGGTCATATTGTGTACAGATTTCACGATATATGCCACAAGAAATGTCTTTGTATTCTCATAACAAAATCCAATCTGTAAATTCCTGTAAACCTAAATATGACATACGTATTTACGTCAGCTTGAACCAACCACTCTCAGCCACATGATGAACCCTACATGCCCAGCACCACTGCAACCAGACAAACTAGCAACTAGCTGGTGAACGTGGTGGAGCATTTAATAGCTAAGTAGCCAGAATATTCCCTCAGGAGTTGGCAGAGTGAATGTCAGATGGCCAGAAACACGGCTTCCAATAAATGCAAAATTAGTTCTGTGTCTGACGGATGTGTAAATAACAAGTGTGTTAGCTTCATTATGTCAGTGTTGTGTTTACAGATAATAAGATGCAGGTTTAAAGAATATAAACAACAACATTAGCCAAAAAATACACTGCATACTCATTATTCCATTCTAGTCGGTAATTCTAGTTTCTGAATTGACTTCCTAGTGGAGGTATCAAAAAGACTCCGCTATCCACTCTTTGTTGTTACAATTATGGAAACTGGGTTCTCTTCCCGTATTAACTTCTGATGCTCCTTTTGCAGACGGAAACGACGAAACTTCAACAAGCAGGCAACAGAGATCCTGAATGAGTATTTCTACTCGCACCTCAGTAACCCGTACCCCAGCGAGGAGGCTAAAGAAGAGCTGGCAAAGAAGTGTGCCATCACAGTTGCCCAGGTACACCACAGATCAGTGCCACCCGACACCACACCACCTGTAGGAAACCCCGCTGTGCATAGAACACGATTTCTAATCTGAAGCAGCTGTGAGCATCTTGGCAAGTAACCTAATAACACGTTTTCTGACTGTCATGTGTGCAGACAGCTCCTCTAATCTTTTTGCAGTACCTTTCAGACAACAAAGGACTCAAAGTATAAATATGCCATGTCATAAGTTTGTTGTTTTGTAATTCAAACCAGACAAAGCTATTTTTGACCAATGGCAGTTTGTTTCTATTGAAGTACTGAAAGCTAAAGACAACACTGCTGTCATATATTTCATCTCACCATATAATGGAACAACTTTTCCTGTAATACAGACAATATACACACTCCAGAGTTGGTAAAATGACTTCTGTGAACACAAGAATGGGCACAATGGATATAAATGTGATCAATTCTTTTGATAATTGATAGTTTAAGAAACTTTTCTTTCCTTATTTTTGTTTTGTATCATTATAAAATGTATGTTTTTGCCTACTAATCAAACCAAGTAAAAAGAAAAACTGACCAAACTATTAATTGACTTACACAAAAGATCAATTGTGAAAATAATGGTTTCGGCCCTATAGTATATGGAAGTAATTAGCAGGACCATTAGCACTGCAGTCATTTGAGGCATGTGCAGTGTAATGATGATTCACTATAAATCTTACAGTGACTTACCAAACATCTAAAGACTCTTCAGATGTTTGTGCCAATGCTGCTGACAAGCGAAAAGAGAAAGATATTTAGGCACCTTGTTTTTTTTTTTTCATCTTTGCATTGTTGTTTCAGTCCTGTGAGACTTGATAAAAAGGAAAGCAATGACAACGCCAAGGTAAACAGCAGTTTGTGTTTTGAATCCATCATTTGGGAATGGATTGTTTTCTCAATTGGTTTAATTAATTTATACCAAGTGATTTGAGGATGCATCTGGGCCTGATTGTGGAAGCTGCTCAGCGGCTGAATGATTTGTAGAGTTTCCGTTTCTTGGCCATAATAAAGGCGAATGTTTACCTACTCCGTGTATTGGAAACTTTGCAGGATTGATTTGGTTTTCATTTTAATGTTGTTTATCATTAGCGCTGGGATTACCCCCCTGGCTTCATCTGGGAGTCCATTAGCAGTAATGGGTGTTAGCGGATGTTGACTGATTGGGGCTTGCGTGAGTTCTGATGATAGCTGCAGTCATGGTGACATAATGAGACTGTTATTGGCAATCATTCCATTCTGGCACTAATGCGGATTCACAGCACCAGTCTATGTAGCCCCTACCTCTGACAGAGGCTCTCTGCAGTGTTACACATGCCATTAAGGCCACGCAAGCTAAAAACTACCCTGATATCTCTGAATGCTTGCCCTCATATGTGGAGAGGCTCTGTGTGTTGAGGTTTCATAAGAATTAAACTACACTCTCTTGTTTGTCTGCTCAGGTTTCCAACTGGTTTGGGAATAAAAGAATCAGATACAAGAAAAACATTGGTAAGTTCCAAGAAGAAGCCAACATGTACGCTGCGAGAACTGCCGTGAATGCGGCTAATGCATCCTCACATGGAAGCCAAGCAAATTCACCCTCAACTCCAAACTCTGCAGGTGAGACAGGAAGTCCCTGGCTCCGCTCAGCTATTAGACATGTACCTCCTCTCTGTGCATTACTACAACTAAGCAACTATTGCAGTATATCCGTTTGAGGCTATTTCAATGCTGGTGCTGTTGATTTGTAAGGAATGAACGAATTAGGACTAACAAAAGGGCAGTTCTTGTACCAGGAACATGCCTATCGCCTGGTAATGCACCGTTATTATACCGAACAGGTTCAACGTTTCCCCTTAACAAGCACAACTGCCACTCTAGAGCAAAGCTGTGTCAGAGATTAGCCAACCTGAGCCCCATGCCAAGTCTCCCTATGCTTACTGTCCTTTTGTCTTCATCTCAATTAATCGCATTCTTCATGTATGACTATTTAACTCTGTACCCATCATGTTCTGCTGTACTGACATTCAAAGGATAGGTCTGGTGATATTCTATACTTCTTTCTTATTGTCAACAAATCACATAAAAAGACACAACCAACAATCCAATGGACTGACTCTACTAACAAGTACTGCCTGTTACATCTGTGCCATTAGACCTCCATTGTTGTCCAAAAACACATAAATGCCATGTAAATACTCACTGTAGTAATAGTACATTAAATATGCACTATTTCCCTCTGTTTGGGTAGCAATTACAGCACCCAAATGTTTTAGGAAATTACTTTTTAAAACTGAAACTACATACAGACTTTCGTCTTGTGTAGAAACAAGTGGGGCTGAGTACCACTGACAGGGCGAGGATGTCGTAAAAAGTACAGAAAAGGCAGAATAGCGCGTTGTTCATTTTGGGTCTTTTTATTACAACATGTTGACAATGAAAAAATAAAGTAGAATAACGCTGGCCATATCTTTTAAAGCTGCAGTCCATTGTTTTCAGACATGACCAGGAGTCAGAACGGGAAACACGTCTAGCCAAGCATAGAACGAGCGAGGGAAGCAGATGCAAACAACTAGCTTTTCTGCACAAATGGGAAAACAAAATGTACACTTCATCCACTCCAAAGCTGCTTTATTTACATGTTGTATCCTGATGTGCCAAGTAGTCACCAAATAAAATCCGAAATCCAAAGGCATTTTGTCGCAAATTTGACAGAGCTAGGCTAACCGTTTCTCCCCCTGCGTCTAGTGCTTGTACTAAGCTAGGCTAACAGTTTCCCCACTTGTACTAAGCTAGGCTAACAGTTTCCCCCCTTGTACTAAGCTAGGCTAAACGTACCCTGAGCCAACATGTGTGAGCCAACCGAAACTTGAATGAAATTATAGTGTTAATTTGACCTTGGCTAAGACGAGCAAGGAAGAAAATCTGGACTGCTTTTTTCAATCCTTCTTTTTTCCTGGCAGTAGCTTAGCCTCCGATAACCTCTTAACTCGACACTAAATCCACACGGAACGTCCTCGACACAAACACCTCTTGTGTCGTTGTTTCAGCTGTGCCTCCGCTGTCCTCATGTGCTCATTAGTGTCCTCTTGGCTCCGTCCCTCTCACCCAACCGGGGGCCTGTCTGGCTGCTCGCTAACCTCTGCATGGTGCTCCCCCGGGCTGCCGCCCGGACCGGCCGACTTGCTCAGCCTGCTTGCTCTCTGTCTCTCTGTGATTCGACTGCTCCCTCTCTCCTCTCAGGTTCTGCTGGCTCTTTTAACATGTCAAACTCCGGGGACTTGTTCATGAGCGTGCAGTCTCTCAATGGGGACTCGTACCAGGGGGCTCAGGTGGGAGCCAACGTGCAGTCACAGGTAGGGCCGTGAGCAGCGCAGCAGATGATACAGGGGCAGACCCACCTCACTTCCCGATAGGCCTTTCTCACAGCAGACATTTTGACTTTAATCATTAATTAGATTACTGTCATGTTCACATAATCTCATAACTCTTAGTTTAACTCTAATTCAGTCCAATAAGATAGTTGTGAAGGTTCTATACACCGTTTTTTAGTATTTGGCTTCGCTTAACAGCCGCTACAAATGTAACACATTAAAGTGTAATGCCGGTATTTTTAAACCTAAACTATATTTTTACATTTTTGGGGGTCTGAATGACTAATAGGTGCAAAAAGCGTTGGTCCAGCAGATCGCCTCAGCCGCTAACTTCATCCGGTGGGGAAATTGGCTCGTCGACAGTTCGTCCAATAAGAGTGCTTGTTTCTGTTATTCTAAGTGTCTGACATCATTATGGCGTGTAAAGGTTCCCTACGTTAAAAAATAACATCCCTTCGTCTTCCTGCAGCATCTCGGCCTCTCGCGAGATTTCAGGGCGAGACGTCTGTTTCTGGTTAAACCAGAAGAATGTTACTAAGCTAAACGGCCTGTGTCCGCAGGGATAGGGTGTGACTGCGAGGCTAGCCATGGTGCTAACCAGCTGGAACGCTCCCAAGTTGGAATAACGGGAGGGTGTGTTTTCCCATTCTGCCAACAATGGGTGAATGCAGAATTAGTCAACGTTTTTTTGAGCTTGGCCGATATATTTGCTTGATGAGTGAGTTTTACTCAACATTTCATTTTGCTGTGTGGACATTTCTTGCGAACCCAAACACTGCAGGTCTTGCTCGCATGAACGGACCCTCATTTGTTTATTGATCCCACACTTAACAGATTGATTCAACTTCATTTCCGCAACATACCCCGGTCATGCACACCCCTGTTGCAGTACTTCTGCATCCCCCAAGGGGAGCCGACCCAACAGTTTGAAAACCACTAGCTTACTTGGACCTCAATGGAACAGAGCCATCATTTATGTTATTAATTATAGCTGTGCTTTTCCTGCTGTAACAAGTCAAAATGTCTGTTGTGAAAAAACGCTGTACAGGCTTCTACTGGCTTCACTGTAGAGATTCTTCACAGTCTCAAGGGCAGATTTTTATTTCAACTAGCAAAAAGAAAAAGGGTTTTATCCTAAATTTCCTTTTTGTTTGATTGGACCTTGTTGTCTCCAAGGATATACTTGCAGCAGTGTACTCTCGTTGTGTCTCTTGTCATCCCTCTCTCTTTTCTCTTGTGCGTCTCTTGTGTTGACTCTGACCTTGCTTTGTTTGTTGCTTCTGAATCTTTCAGGTGGATACCCTTCGCCATGTTATCAGTCAGACAGGCGGATACAGTGAAGGACTCACAGCCAACCAGATGTACAGTCCGCAGGCCATCAATGTAAGGATTCTTTTTTTTTTATCTTTGTCTCCCAACCAATTATTTCAAAGCCATAGGGCTCAGAATGCCACTTAGTAAGACTTGTCTCTGCTCCATGGTCACCTAGTTGATTGCTCCTGTATCGCTCACGCCACGGGCAGCACGCTGCCCGACGCAAGCAGGCGCGGGGCTGGCCACACACACGCAGAGCCGCCGTCTGAGCCTGTCACGTTCGATCAGGGCTGGCGCAGCACCTGCAGCCACGTACCGTCAGCCGTGAGCGAACTGCACAAACAGGTGACACCTCCTGCTCTGGACTTCAAATTCCTCTGACCACCTGACCCCGTGATTAGCAGCCCCGGGGCCAGAAGCTCCCTTAAAAGCCTCCCAGGAGACAACGCTGCGGTCGCGTTAAAAATAAAATCTCGCGCCGCTGGAAAACTCCTCGTGTGCCACGGGGGTGTGTTCCCCTCATGTTTGTCTTATTTGTGCAGCAGAGTTCGGGTATAGAAGTGGGGGTTTGTGTGCGTCGGGAGGAGCGGGGGTGGAGGGGGTTGGGGGGGGGGGGGGGGGTTGCTTGCTGGCGGCTGCAAACAGTAGGGAAATTCACAGCGACAAGCCGTGTCGTAAAGGGGAAAATCGATAAGACAGACACAAGGAGAGCAGAGTGTGGACTTGGGACAGCAATCCAAGCGCATTGCTCAGATCATGTTCCTGCCACACTAATGGCCCTGACAGCGAGCCGCGCCGAGAGGACGAGGACGGTCACAGCCGCGGCTGGCTTCCTCCGCTGTCGTCGTCGTGCCTCAGTGGCCATATGATAATCAGATGAAATGTCTCCCATATAAAAAAACATGTATGTGTATTCAAATAGGCTGCCTGGCTGCTCCGAGCGCATCCCACAGCCAGCTGTGCTAACCCTGAGAGGCCACTAACGTATTCAGGCCCTGTTCTTTCTCAGTCCTTTGACCCCACAGATACGGTTCTCCTTGGACGCCTGCTTGCTCTACCACATCTTACACTGCCACAATATGCTGTGTTATTCACTTTTATACCCTGTAAAAAAGCCCTGCAATGCATAATGTAAGAGCGGGATATCTGTCTGCCAGGCTGTTTGCCTGTGATTTATGTAGCCACGGCTAGTAAGATAGGATTTCTGGTTGTTCTCTTGCCTTTTTTTTTTTTTTGTTGCAATCCTTAGTTTTGCTTGCTATATTTCCTATAATGTTTCTCCTCATTTTTGTCTTTAAAATATACCCAAAGACAGTGCCAGTCCATAGCAGTCCTAGACGTCTCCTGTAGCCTCCATGTGGGGTCAACAGAACTTCTGTGTTACATATTTTTTGTCCCTGTATCAGGGAAGCAGACTCCAAAAACCTTTATTTTATTTATTTTTTCCTGATTTTATGAATGAAGAATGGTGCAAATGATGAGTTAAAGGAAACATCTGATCTGAAGTGGTAAGACTTGATAATGACTGAGCAGAAACATAATGCATGCTATGGATGATTACAGCCGTAATTACGACTCTGAAACAGGCAGAGCGCCACTAAAGTCAGACATTGTGCAATCTGACCCCTCCACTTTTGATTGCACACCACTGTCTGCCGCCTTAAATAACAGGCTTTGAAATGAAAGGCTGTCGGGGGACCATTTCCAGCTTTTCTGATGGCTTTAAATTTGCTATTAATATCCTAAATGCTCTTTAGCAGGCCTTATCTCTGGCGTTTGGAAAGGGCCTCCATAGCTCTATGTATGTTAATTCCTGCTGTCAGCGTCATAATTAGTTCATATGACGTTGATTGTACTTGTTTTGTTTCAGAGGCCTGTTCGCCCAATTTACATATTATTTAAAATGACACTGACAGGCATTTATTTCAAGATGAAATCTTGTACAGCTTGACTTTTTCTTCGGTGTGTTTTCTACATTATATGAACTTGACATACACGTGTGCCGTGCACGATGGGGTAGAGGCTGTTATTCACTTCCATTTCTACTTGGTTGAAAACTGGATTTAATTTATTTATTTATTTTTTATGTCAGCCTTTATTCTGAAGTATTAGCCGTAATTTGAGCTAGGTTAGCTTTCCCTCCAGTCCAGGAAGAAATTTGGCCTTAGGGCTGTGTGCGACTGTGTGGCGAATAGCTCAACGTATCCCAGCGACCGCCATTCGTTGTATGTCACTGTGTTTGACCCAGCTGCACTGAGTAATGAATATGAAAGTAATAGAATCTAGCCACCCCTCCCCACTCACCCTCGACTGTTTCTCTTTTTATTTTTCTCTCAGGCAAACGGTGGCTGGCAGGATGCTCCAACCCCCTCATCAGTGACTTCACCCACAGAAGGACCCGGAAGCGTTCACTCTGACACCTCCAACTGATCCTCTCCTCCCTCTCACTCCTCCGTCCTCTGCTTCCCATGGTTCCTTCACCCCCCCTTCCCACCTAGCCATACCTCCCAAAACTTAAGCTCAAACCCCATCAGGACTGGACTTGACGTACTGTGTGCAGTCACACGGCAGGACACAGTTGGGGTCTGGGATGACATTTTCACCATTATGGACAAATATTTCACTTTTCCTATCTGGACCACTACAGCATCGTTAGCAGCCTGCATAGAGGGACTCATAGCTACACTTCACAGTTTGTACAGTTTCCACTCGATGTCCATGTTGCCTCTTTGTATTTCTCTTACCTTATATATTCACACAGTAGGCACACAGATAGCAGCGTAACGCCCCACGTCTTGTAAATTGAAATGCTTTCACACTACCTCTATTCGAAATAACAACAGAGAAAAGGAAAAATTTCAAATGCTTCGGTTTTACAAATTTTTATAATTATTGGGATTTTACTGTACACTGCACCATGCCCTGTCATTACACGTCTGTCTATATTACTGTGTTCACAGATTTTGTTTATCTACAGTGCCAAAGTTCAACCCTGGAGGTGAATTTTGATAATCGTACGTTATCCGTTTTTTTTTTAATGTCCTGTCCTTATGTTTTTCATGCCATACTTTGTGAAGAATTATTATGTTAGTCTTGCCACGTTAGTCCGGTAATATCCAAGTATTCAGCCTCGATTTCTATAGTTTGTATTCAGAACTTCTACAACAGACAATGACATATAAGGCATTTTATATTTTATTGCCAGAGTAGTAGGTTTTCTGCCAATAATTCAGTACAATAATGCAAAGAATTCACAATTTCTACGCAAGCAGTTAACACACGAGTGCCACTTACAAAGAGAGTTGAAGTTCTGTCATGCATGTTGGCTGCATCCACAATAATCAAAGAAATTAATTGACCCGAAACACACTAAATTGATCAGTATGACACGTCAATATGTATTAAAGCACAATAACACCTACTGGTTGACCTCAAAGGGTAACATTATAGAGGAAACTTTAAGATTTAACTATAGTAGTCATATATGGAAGATAGAGAGTGTACATACAGTACATTATCAGACATTGTCAGTGTGTATCAGTGAGATCAATATAGCCAAATACTGCTGGTAACCAAATCCAAAACGAAAACTGTAATTCTGATTTTAAGGTGCCATGTTGTTGGGATTTAACACACATCGTATGTTTTTCCCCGGGATTCACATTCACATATAAGTGAAGAACTTATTATATTTGTGTCATAATCATGAGAATGCAATGGGACTTTTTGAGTTTGTTCAAATTAAATTATTCTTTAAATCATAAGAACCTCTCTGCGTATTATACTTTGTGTGCCAGCAAAAATATAAGTTTCTGTGCTCAATATATCCCATTGCACACTCACACGGATTGTGGCGCCAAAGTAACTCCATACGCATCCAGTGCTGAAAGAACCAGAGGTTACTTATCCTGCAACCCCTGTTCTCTGATAACATTAGTGAGTTTTTGAAAGAGATCTACAGTGTTTGTATTATATTTTCACTACTCAAGAGTCCCTTCACTTTTTGTTTCGTTTTAAAATGGCACTAAAAACACCACAAACCAACACAAAATGTGAAACGAAATTTGTTGTATGTACAGTATAGTATGTGGTCTAACATGTATACATGATTACAGTAGTCCTCATGAGAAAGCAGCATCTCCATACTTTGATACCAAAAAAAATGGCAGATTTTTTATCCTCCACATTGGGATCAGCTTTACTGACGTTTTCTTTTTCCTCTTTTTGTAGGATCTTTATTACCTACGTTACTCAGTATCTAATAATGCGCTAGCACTCTGTATTCAAAGCCAAAAAGAAATGCAGTTGGAATACAATAGTGTTTGTATAAATTAAAATGGAAACAAATACACTGATGGCACACAAATCCAGATAATGTTTGGATATATTTTTATGTCTCCATTTTGTGAATAACTCATTTTTTTGGTTTTCATTTGATATTATTTTTGCTTTGCTACAGGACTATGTTTTTTTTTCTTATGCTACCATTATATGTGAATTAGCCCAAGAATGCTCTATACACAGTATGTAGATATACACCTGTACTCTTTTTTCCCCTTTTTTTTATTTGCATCTTTGAATTTGGACAGTAGCCATTTTAACACGGCCTGATTATTTTGTACTCGGACCACCGAAACAAGCCTGCCTCCAAGATGGCTACTGTCTGAATGAAAAGTTCAGACAGCGGCGTGAAAATTTCGTGGTAACATTGCCCTCTGGCACTGTTTTTAGCTTAACTGAACCCTTACAGGAAACACAATTTCATCCCGAGATCTCAAGCAGTCACAATACAGCCTGAAAACCACAGGTATTTTTTAACAGCTGTCAGTGTGTTTGTATTTATTACACGTGTGTGAAATCATGAGTGTTTCAGAGCTACTGTCTGGAGGTCAACCACGATATGATTACATCAAACAGACTCATTTTGGATCATTCAGAGCAGCTCCCAATCAGCTCGCCCGCTCAGTATTACAGCGGAGAGGCCGAGCGCCATTGAAGTGATACGCAGAACCTGCCTCAGTCGTGTCTTCCGAAGTCACTGGAGTCGACTGACAGCACCGGCCACGCGGGACGAACAAACACGGCATTGTTTTTGCGCCCCTCAAAAAAAAAGGCTTAACTCTACTTTTCACATTGCCTGTCAAATATTATCGGAGCTTCATGTAATGATGCTTTTTAGTTTTTGAATATAAAAGGAAAAGAGACATGAAAAAAAGAAAAATGAACAATTTGTAAAACATGAAATGTTTTATTTGTTGCATGTCTTTTTGTTCTTCAATAAAATAACGTACTGCAGTGTTTTGAATGTTAACTTCTTTTTTATAAGGATTTCAGAGTGAAATCGTGGAGCCTTTTTCTTGACAGCTTTCAACTTTTAAGATCTCTGCATATGTAAAAAGGTATCAAATGGAAAACTATTGTCTTTTTAATCTCAATTCAAAACATGTTTTCTGTGGAGAAAAAATAGCTGAAAGGTGTAGGTTTTATGGTCTCTTAATTTGTACTGGCAATGCGTATCCCAAATAAATAGTTTCTTTTGTTGCATAAATTGCAGTTTTGTCATTTTTTTTACTGCAAGTTTCATGTGCTTCTCTCAGGTTCTCCACAAATGTGCAGCTGAATTCCATCTCCGCCTTGGGTGCGGTTTCTCCTCCAGACTTTTTGCAACAGGGTCAGGAGTCACTGCAGGACACAAGTTTACACATTGTAGACTTGTCAGTCCAACACCTCTGGATAACATTGCACGTCTCACTTCCAACTATGCTACGACACGCAGGCATTTTTACAACCACTAACGTAGCGCCAGAGCTCAGCCGAGCTGCCGAAGGTGTGAAAGGGACATTTTCACAGTTCTCGAAGTGAGTGAAAGCTGTGTGCTCCCGGCAGACAGACACCACCCCCCTCTCTCTCTTCCTCCCCACACCCAACGCTCCCTCCGAGGCATGGTTAAAGTACGTTCCCTGAAAGAGGCAGAATCCACACTTATCTCTCTCCTCCAGATAAACCAGACAGGATGGCTGATTCTGCTCCTCCAATTCATCCGTGCCTGGGAAAAAGAAAAAAGAAAAAAAAAAGGGAAGAAGGGGTTGTAACATTAACTTGTGGATTAGGAAGAGGTTCCCAGGAGCATCCAAAATCAGAGAGCGTGACAGAGGCTGTGGGAGTGACATATGCAAACATGATCAAGTGTAATTACATGGAGAAGCCTCCTTGTTTCTATCAAAGGGCTTCTTTTAGCCACTGTTTGAGGAATGAAAGGCAAGAAGTGCTGGACGTGTATAATTTATTCATGTGTTCCTGCAAAGCAAAAGGCATTGTGAGGCTGATTCAGTCATTACAGCGCGGTGAAAAGGTGTAAATCCCATTCCGAGTAAAATCAGTGTACGTTCTTTTGAATTTCTGATTCCTTTAACAAACAGCACACTCTGCCGTGACAAATGCTATGTAGGTCTTTAAGAAGACTACACTGATCATTGTCCATTTTACAAGGTGAAAATGATGCAACTCCAATCAGAGACTGAATCAGGACTTACTGAAATATTTCATCCATAAACAAATACCTCTGTTGAAATGTGGGTTAAGAGTTATAAATGAAATGTACCCTACGAAGACCACAAGATTTTCTTTTGTTCAAAGTCATTCACTCTAAAACGCAACCATTTTAAAAGCAATAAGAATCACTTGGCAGGTGTTAATATTTTGATCTACTACAAGAAGTGCAAGACATTCCCAGAAATCCCGTTCTTAATTCAAACTGGGCTAAATTTGGTTAAAAAGTGAAGGTTTTTTTTCCAACCCCTAAGTTACACAAACTTGTATTTCAACAGCATTTTTGGGACGGTTTCAGTATGTACTTAGAAACTGCTACACATTGAAATCTTGCTGTTTTAATTCAGGAATTTGTGTAAATCATGAAATGAATGATGCCTAAATACCATTTAGCTCCTTCAGTTTCAGGGTCCTGGTATTGTTCATGCTTTGTTAATGACATGAAGAGAAGTTTAAATTCTGCAATTACACACACAGGTCACGTGCTGCTTATAAGGCTGATTCTAATATATTATATAGACTTAACATCTTAAAGTTTGATTTGTTTTAGGCAAAAAATAAACGAGTTAAAATAAATTTAAATTAGCCCGAATTACATACGTGACAGAAGGCTTTGAAAGAACATTTGTTGGGACCGTAATGCAGGGGGGCCTTGTTTCACATACTCACAAAAAAAAAGTGTTTGATTGGCAGCTGCTGTTTTTGAATGATGGGTGGGGAAGAGAGCTGCCATGCTCTCGTAGTGTTAATAACTTTGTTAAAATCACAAAGGTATCAGTTTCTTATAGCAAGTGCTGTAGTGGAGGCGGTTTGTCTTACAATCTGGACAGTAAACCCCAGGAACAAGTTTCATTTTTTTTACAAAGACTGATGAAAGAAATGCTGAATGAGAGATTGCTTTAAGTTACACAAGCTAACGGAACAGAGGCTAGCGTCATGCATGGCGTCATATCTGGTGAACATATTGGAGCCTTTAGCAGCTATAAAAGCACCAGATAGTTTTCTCGGGATGTGGTGGAGACCAAAAACATAGTTAAAAGGAGAGGTGAATATTGGATTTACATTCATCAGATAACCAGAGACTTGACTGGATGAATGCTAATGTTGTTCCGTATTTGCTTAACGTGTTAATAGGCAGCCGTTTGCTAACGTTTAGCCATATCACCTTAATAAGGTGATAAAATGTCGTGTTTTCAGACGATTTCCGATGCCCTCAATTATTGCAGGTTTAAACACATTTGTGTGTAATCAAAATGACCACATGTTCATGTGGGAAGGTGCACACAACAACAGGTTATATTGGCAGGGTTTAAAACAAGCGACCAGACTTTGAAGCCAATTTGACTTCCGGGTCACATGATGCACACGGGCCCCAAGAGACTTAGTCCCATAGACTTACATTGTGAAAGAGACGTTTGTAAACCAGTGCATTATTTTTGTTGAGGTACAACAACTAGCCAGTACAAACAATTAAATATCCCTTATTTAACTCATTCTGTCCTAAAAGTTGTAAAATTCACTTATAGCTGAATCCAGAGTTATAGCGTCACTGCCATTCATGTGAGTGAGCCTGAGACTGAGCAGCTGATAGGTGGGGCTAAAGGAAACACTAGTGCGCTTGTTCTATGGGCCGCACAATGCGAAAGCTATGCAGAAGATCCGGGTCATTTTATACCTGGGAAGTCGAATGTTTTTGGCTTCATGCACCGCTGAGTAACTTTCATAGGAATGAACCTGGTCCCGCCTCCGATGCTGCACCCAGTTCTCTTCATACATCCATGGTTAAACATGGCAATCAACTGAAAAATAACTCTTTCTGACCTGAGGTACCATGAGAGAGAACATCGTCCTCGAATTGGCACAAAGAAGTCAGAGTTTTGTCTGGAGTTACGATGTGTTTGCTATTATTAAAAAAGAGATCAATTCAGCACTGGCAAAAACACAAAAGCAAACATCAGACCTGTCACTACGATGTGAGGGACAAAATCAACGCGGTGGAAGTTTGAGTAAGAAAAAAGCCCTTCGACCTCATCCTCAGCGGTTCTGTTCATCTGAGCCTTCTCATCATTGGAGTTTCATATCAATCATCCTCAACCAGGCCACAGTGCGTGTGGCACATGCAGTGGGGCACAGGGCTCACATTATATCAATGACAATAACAAGGCTCATAAAAAGGCCGGCCACAACGCATAAATGTGCATCAGTTGTGTCAACGCCTGCCAGCATGACACACACCAAGGCTACACACATGTGCCCGAGGGAAGGGCTACTGAAGCAGACGATGTGAGGTCTGAGGTCTGAGGGTGTGACATAATGGGAAACCCTCTCCGCATTGATATGATGAAACAAATCTTCTTCTCCAGCGATAGATCTCATATTGAGTCACGTTGCCCACAAAATAAGAAATAAGAAAGGGGTTCTGCAGGAATAGGGTCAAATAATTAGTGACTGTGGGTGTGTTTCAGTCAGATTTGGAAGCAGTTCAGTTTGGCTCAGTCTTGTATTGCCGGTGCCACCCACAGATCTCTAATGAATTCCTCTGATCCCAACTTTCATAAAGAAGACATTTGGAGAAGATTTCACAGGCCAGCGTGCGTCATCGTTGCCTTTCATGGTGTGGGAGTTTTAAGGCTGCAAACTGTTTCTTAATATTTGCCTAAAGCTTCCATAATGAGCAAGATATGGACCCTTTAAAATTGTGCCAGGAGACACTCTTATTAAAGAAACGAGAGAGTTATCTCTCCAGAACATGAATCAAAAACGAAACAAAAATATGATTTCACACTGGTGGTCGAGGACATTCAGATACACTGCTGTTGCAATAATTATCGCACTCGTGTCCAGCAACAAAAGCGGCATCATTCACGTCGATTCTCGTGCAGCTGTGAGCTAATTTGTTTGGAGTTTGTGTCTGCGTTTTTGTCTACTTAAATGTTTTCCCTGCGTTTCCGGACGTGAAGCCACTTGACACATTTGGTCACCGCGGTGTGTCGCTTTACAGGGAAATCCTGTCTTTTCATAAGATAGCAATGCTGATTATGTTGTCAAGATGGATTTATGTCAAGTAAAGAAAACTGCCCGGTTCCCCCTGCTCTGTGTACGCTGCTATATACTGTATATTGTAATTTAGGAGGCAGCTGTCATATTGAGTTTTCCCATTATCCAGTGGCTCATAGTCAGACTGAATGCACTGGATGTGACTATACCATCTCTCTCTCTCTCTCGCTCACACAATCTTGATTTATGAATTCAAATATTCAATTTAATAGTCAAAACAGAAGGCGGGCTAAGAAATCTGTTTTTACAGAATGGGCTGTGGCAGGTCTTTGTGCGTCCCAACAGTGAAACACTGCTGACCCCTCATGGTCTGTGTGGCTCCAGGCGCCCTTCAAATCCAGGGAGCACTAAGTACAGACGCAGTGACGTTTGGGGAAAGGGATTGAAGGTTTGAAGGACGTTCGTCAAACGTTGTAACAGATATATGAGTTGGAAAACTGTAATTTTAGGCCTTTTAAAGCAGAATATTAATCGTTGTCACAGACCTTAAAAACAACAGGAACTAGCTAAGAACAATGGCAGAGGCCAAAGCTCCTTCAGTGGAGAGATTATTGTTAGTCGTATTCAACAGCTTTGAGAACCGCTAGTGCAATCCAACAATCCAAAGGGCACATAAAATGCAGCATCCTTTAAATAAATAGTGAATTAATCAAATTCATGAATGAGTCTTTAATCAAATACATTTAAAGGTGCGATTTAAATAATGGGATTTCCACTAGTGAGGCTGCTGAGCTAGGCTAGTTAGCTTTTAACAGCTCGTTTACGTGGTGTTATTTCTCATTAAGATTTAAGGTTTGGCCACGGTTACATTGATTGATATTGATATTGTTGGACCATCAAAATTGACTTTGCAATTCAGGAAACAGGAACAAAAAAAGTGGGTAAAGTAGCTTAAGCTAAGGATAGCTCACCAGCTAGCCTTGAGTAGCAGGAGTGCTGTGGTTTGGTTTTTTTTTCTGTGGTAAAATAACTTCTGTGACAAGCCAAGACGTCAAAAAGTCATTTTCTGGTCTCAAGTATTTGGGTACTGCCTTTTAGCTTCGTGGGGCAGCGTGAATGGATGGTATTCAGACACAGACGCAACATACTAGCTTTATGACAAGGAGTACATATTAATATTCTAATTGCTTAATACAGAAGCGAGATAAACAGTCAATTTGTGGTCGGGCAGTGGTGGTGTGACATTACTATGTATGGCTCTCCAGGGGAGTGCAATTTAAATCACTGCCTTCAGCTCTGCTTTTACTGTTCTTAAAGGACTGGGTGATCAGAAAATTCCTGTTTTCTTTACTGCACATCATTAATATTTATTGCAAGCTGCGCAACAGAACATGAAAAGGACACGTGAAGCACGTCCAACAAGCCGTTGTATTTTTCACCTTTACTTCTTCATTCGCCGATTATATACATTGCACCATAAATAAAACACACACAGAAATGACCCTACGCTGGACAATCAGCCTTAGATATTTTGTCAGAATGTTTTTGAGGACTTGTGTGAGAAGGGCAGCATATTTTTGTAGTCTACTTTGTTCTCAAATACAAATCACTTTTGGCCCCGTAAAACCAAATGTGCGGTTCATTTCCCAAGATGCAGATTTTCATCAAAGCCTGCTGTAAGGTGCCCAAGGCCTTATTCTAGGCCTTTATAGGCAACAGCCTCACAAGTTTCATTAAATACCATCGATCCCTCGCAGATCAGTTTGCAACATGCAAATTAAATGTCAGTGGACATGTCCAGTTAAAGAGGTGTAATAAAACTAACGTCCTCATTGTTTTCGCAGGTATTAAGCCACGCTTTTTTCTTTTGTTTTTATATCTTGTAGACTTGAAACCAGCTGGAAATAAGTAATTGTCCAAAGCATCATATCTGACTCATTTCATTATTGTTCTATTAACACAGCAAGACAATGCAGCTCTCTTGTATTGTATTGAAATGAATGGAAACCAGAAATGACGACCGGCGCCAATATAAACTACATATTGTGGTATAACATACAAAAACAAGGTAATCCTTTAACTTGATAGATGGGCGATAGTTTGGCAGAAAGCTCAGTTCAGCCTTTCTGAGGGTTGCAGGATGTTTCCCGTTGGGTCTTTGTTTATAATTTAGCTCTCATCTGTGGTCCCAAGTGTGACCTTGTGCAGCTTTGAGCTGTCTCAGCAGAGCGTCTGAGTGCAGCGGCTGACACAGCGAGACGTCTGCCTGTTTGGGGACAGAGGGCGTATGTAGGTCAGCCATGGGCCGGCACGCTGTGACAGCGGCACGGTCACTGTGCTGTGCAGCAGGACAGGGATTGAAGTGGACAGAGCGCCGGCGTGGAGAGAGGCCCCCCTCACACGTCAGCACCGATACTTCCTCATTTGGCCCCTTAAACACTTTGACGTTATCAGGCCACACAGAGCTACGTCCACCCTCATTACTCTCACCGTTGGTACTGCAGCCAAATGGGAAAAAGAGCAGGAAGAGAAGAAACAGGCCGAAATGCTGCACAAACATCAGATCATGGTGCACGTCTGAAATGTTGGGATGGTCATTTGATTGGTACCAAGTGAAGACGCTGACAACAGTGGCGTTCAATTACAACAAGGCTAACAGTTCTGACAATACAGAGCTGTGCAAACACCAAGGGCTGTAAAAGGAAAAGAAAAAAGGCAAACCAGTGTAGCAGTTTAGGATTTCAAGTCTTTTGAAAATTTGCAAAATTATTACTTTCTTCAAGGACACAGAAAAAAAAAAATCTTCATTGTATTACTATTCAAGAGTATTGTTTAAATGCTGATTTCAATGCACTCATTATGCAACCAAGTAGTCCTTTTAGCACAACTTTTATTGAAAATTAGTGATGTACAGTTCCAAATCCAAGCTGTTATAATCCCATAAATGATAAAATACTGCCATCTAGTGGCTCAGATGTATCAAAAATGAAAATATGGATGTCAATATTAAGTTTCAGATCATTCCATAAAACACCAAGAATGTCAGTGAAACAGCTTTATAGAGAGCAGAGTTGTAACTTCATTGACGTTGGTCCATTCCATGAAAATGATGGCTTTGTATAAAAGCCACAAGTATGTTTTGCAAATGTTGCCATGGCTGTAGGCAAGTCTCTGAAACTGTTGGGCGATCAGAAAGGGGCAGCTCATCGGTTGTAAGGATGCATTGAACCGGATGCAGATTTGATGTTGGTCTTGATGCTGCTTGGCATTTTTCCTGAGAAAGAAAAACAGGGAGAAAAATAAATGGCTAAAAACACAAACATCACCGTTCCAAGCTGTTTAGGTAAGCAGAAAGAAATCAACTATTATAAAATGTGGATTCGGAGCAAAGAGCTCAACGTGTGACTAAAATGTAAAGAAAAGGGTTGTATTGATATATCCGTATAGAATGAAATCATGGGAGGCTGTATTACCTGTCTACTCAGAAATCTACAGATCATAACAATATAATGGGTCACCTTTTACACTTTGTGCACACAAATATGTAAAAAGTTCCCTTGAAAGCTCAGGCTTATTGGAGATTAATTTTGGCCTGAAAGTGGACAAAGTGACAAACAGAATGCAGCAACATCATCACTTCATACAGGAAGTCACATAAACATTTAGCCCGACTGTTAATTATTTGTTAGATCAATCTATTCCGTTTTCTGTTTCTCTAATACTTGTTGCTGAAATTAATCTGTGTGCGACAATATGTAGTCACCGCAGAATGTATTGTTTTACCTCCATACTGTATTTATTAAAGTATTTCACATAGAAACGTCTGCATTTACATCCTAAAATATTCACAGCATCAATAGCACAAATATTCTCACAATCACAGACACGCACGGGAAGATGATGAGCAGAAAAGGGGGCTTAACATCAGTACATGATGTAATGCAGGTGAAGGAGTCAGGTGAAATACTAACCCAGCTCTCCAGGTCTCCTACCTGGCTGCCCTTGCTGCTGTGGAGCCACAGGACCTCCCATCCCTGCTGGCTGGCCTGAGCCACCACCAATGGTGACCTGCTGCAAGGTTGGACCGCCGCTCATCATGGGCCCTTGTCCTGGATGTCCAGGGGCCACTGGACCCGGAGGCCTACATTTGGAGAGCCCCTTTCCAAACGCAACAGCTCCGACCAATGCGTTAGTGTCAGCGGGGTTGAAAGACGGTTTGTTCTGTCGCATTGCTGGGGGGGGGGGGGGGGGGGGGGGCAGACAAATAGAAGTAAAAAAATTT